>PITA01017200.1:0-43993 GCA_004023965.1 Spilogale gracilis | reverse complement strand
GTCAGACTAAAATTCTGACACTGAACCCAGAAATTTGTACTTACTTAATGGAGTTCTATTTTTTGTGTGAAAACTCCACAATTCTTATTTATGCCCATTAAGAGAACAGATGCTCTTCTGGTGGTTTTCTTCTCACTTGTTTTATTTTCCTTTGTCCACTTTGATAATAGATCTCTACCATATTTCATCAATTTTGTTACAGTAAATCTTTTATGATGTCAGTTGAAAATTAATTCCAAGTTCATTTCATTTTCTGGGCATCTCCTCCGATTACTAACTCTTTCATTGAAGATATTTTATTTTAATGTATAAAATATTTTTCACAACTTTGCAAGTATTTATTTTGTTCAAGTTAATGTAGCTCAAACTAGACCTCCTATAACTTCTATCTTTGAAACTAATTTCCTGAGCCACTTTATCTTCTCAATTTTTCATCAGTGCATTTTTTTACATTCAGAACCTCTATATTTTTCAATAGGATGATTTTTGTTTTTCTCTCAAATGTACCTAAAAACATTTTGTTTCAACCATCTTTAATAGTAGTCATCACATGTTAATCTTTAAAAAGATAATGTCTTAAGAAGTGTTACTTCTTAAGTGGGCACCTTGTTATTTTGTATCTTAATTTAATCAAAATGAATTTGTTCTTTATAAGGTTTCTACAAGAGCCATGGGAGAAAGGCTCCTAAATTACTAAAGGAGGAAAACAAATAAATGAAGTATTTTTCTATGTCACTTCCTAAGAATAAATTTCCCTGATCTGTTATCTACTTCCATAGCATTTCTTGATCTATTACCTCCATAGCAGTCTATAAATCCAACTTACTTACGGGTGATTTTTACTTGTCATTTATGATTGTTTTTTTTTTTTCCCTTTATTTTCAAAAAGGTAATTTCTTAGTCTAACACACATTTACAAAAATTCTTCATCACCATGTAGAGATCACTTATTTGATATTCCATGTAGGAGCTGTGAAAAAGAACTTGAATATCTGTTCCTTTAGTAAGCATTCCTGCATTATGAAAGCCACTGCACCAGAAGTTAACAGAGATGAAAAACAATGTCTTGTCTACAAAAGATTATAAGTGTGTATACATATTGAAAAACAAAGCATGCCAGAGAATTGCCAAGTAGTGTGTCACTCAGAGAAGCAGTATGTCCTATCAGAAAGCTGATTCTGGGCATGTGGGTGGCTCAGTTGGTTAAGCAACTGCCTTCAGCTTAGATCATGACCCTGGAGTCCTGGGATTGAGTCCTACATCCTCCCTCTGACCTCTCCCCTCTCATGCTCTTTCTCATTCTGTCTCTCAAAAAAATAAATAAAATCTTAAAAAAAAAAAAAGGAAGAGAGCTGATTCTACTAACTTCAAACCAGTCATTGGTTGCTGCAAACTTTTTATTTTGTGAAGTTCTTAAAATGTTTATAGTTGTACTTTCTGTCAGATCACTAGCATTTAACTACCTTTATACATTTGTTATTCAAATAAATGTGTTGTGAAGACTACAGTCCATTACAAAACCCTGAGTGGAGGAATTAGGAATACTTCTTAGAAAAAAGTGACACATCAGCTTGGCTTTGTTTAAATGAATAGAATTTCTGCAGGGTAGTATAAGAAGTAATAATGTTTTAGACTTGGGGAAAACATCATAGAAACAAGTGGAAAATTATGAAGGGTCAAATACATTCAAAGAAAAACAGGAATTCTTTTCTGGCACGAGTGTCTACTGTACAAAATGGAATAGGAATCTAGGTCTTCACAAAAATAATTTTATATATTATATTAGACAGTTTGTAATATATTCTGTAGGAATCAGAGATCAAGTTTTTTTTTTAAATAAATTTAAGTAAAATAATCAAATCTGTCTTTTGGGAAGATAAATATAGTAATACTAAGGATGATGGGAAACAGAAAAATGAGTACAAAGAAGGACTTAAGTAGCTAGCTATTTCTAGTTCAAGAAAAGATGATGATGAAGTACAGGGAATGGGAAGAGAAAAAAAAGAAGGAAAATGAGATATTTCAGATGAGAAATACATAGGTCTTGAGGAGTGCTTATGTCTATATGAGAGGGAAGTAGATGGGCGAGTTAAGAGAAGTTTAATTAAAAGCTGCTTTAAATTGTTTCATAGAATGTCTGGCAAGCAGAGAAACAATTGCTCTAGAAATAGGAGACCGAAAAATTGGTCATGTAAATTTGAGAGCTATCAGCACAGAAATGACCATTATAGTCAAAGAAGTGAATTAGATTAACTGTTCAGAGACCACTGAAAAGGAATAAGAGGCCATGCAATTAATTCATAATTCTGCTACATAGGTGTCAAATGTAAAAAAAAAAAAAAAAAAAGAACAAGAACACAGGGTATGAAGCATAACTATTTAAAACAATTAGGTATGGGTTATTCGGTGGCTCAGTGGTTAAGTGGTTGCTTTTGGCTCAGGTCATGATCCCTGGGTCCTAGAATCGACCCCGCATTGGGCTCCTTGCTCAGCGGAAGCCTGCTTCTCCCTCTCCCACTCCTCCTGCTATGTTCCTGCTCTTACTGTCTCTCTCTCTGTCAAATAGATAAATAAAATCTTTAAAAATAATAATATAATAAAATAATAATAATAATACAATCTTTTAAAAAATATTTTATTTATCTATTTGACAGAGAGAGATCACAAGTAGGCAGAGAGGCAGGCAGAGAGAGAGGTGGAAGCAGTCCCCTACCTTGATCCCAGGATCCTGAGATCATGACCTGAGCCGAAGGCAGAGGCTTTAAGCCACTGAGCCACCCAGGTGTCCAAGATAAATAAAATCTTAAAAAAAAAAAAAAGGTAAAAATCAAGGGAGTTCAAGACTGTGTAAGGGAAGCTAGATAACTTCAAATAAAGCCTATCAATACTTTCCATTACTGTTAAGATATCAAGTATGTGGAAAAAATAAGTTATTATTAGATTTAGCAATTAGGAGGTCATTGCTGTCATTGGGAAAGCAAGTCTAACCCAAGTGATTGAAGTCAGCTGTAATACTTTCAAAGTGAATGAGAGAGAAGATGGAGTAGTGCATAAAAATTCACAAGATATTGTAAAACAATGATCTACTTATATGTGGAATCAAAGAATGACAGTATTATATAAACAGAGAGTAGAATTGTAATTGCCAAAATCAGAACCACAAGTGGTGGGAGAAACAGGGATATGTTGGGGAAGGGAAATACATTTCCAGTTATAAGATGAATAACTTTGTGGTATAATATATAGTGTTGTGACTGTAGTTAATAGTACTGTGTCATATACTTTGAAGTTGCTCAGAGAATAGATCTTAATGTTACCTCCACCCCTCCCCCACAAAGTAATTTTGTGAAATGATGAAGGTAGCTAACCTTATTGTAATCATTTTACTGTGTATCAAATCGTCATGTTATATACCTTAAACTTACAAAATGCTATGCATCAATTATATCTCAATAAAGCTGGGGAAAAGGAGCAAATTATTAACTATTCAGACATTTTGTCAGGCCTTGATAACCTGTGGTATGTTAAAATCAGCGAAGGTAGGACTATTTATACCAAGGAAATGAAGAAAAAAAAAAAAAAAGGAGTGAATGAGAGAGAAGAAAATGCTTTAGTGAACATAAAAGACAAGAAGTTAGGTAATAAATGGAAAAAGAAAAATTGGTAACTAAAGTTGAAGGAAGAAAAATGCCATTTATTATTTTTTTTTACTTATTGCAGAATAAGTTTTATTGAAATGTAAAAATCAGACACAAATAAGAGAAAATTAAAACTAACAATTTAATGCTAAATGATTTAACCACAAGTTATAAACTTCAAGTTGAAGTAAAGTTGTCTGGAGTAGACTTATGACAAAATATAAACTAATAGGGGAGAAAAAAACCTGGTAAAGAAAACTATATAAAGAAAACTATATACAACATACTAGAGCGACCCTTGCTTAGTGATGGGAAAGTAAGAGACAGAAGAATGTGAGCTCTAATCCTGCGTCTGTTGTTTACTAGCTGAGTAATCTTGGGCAAGTCAAACAAAGTTCTAGGACCTCTAAATTGATATTCAAAGTGATGATAATGACTGATGTGGGAAAGATGTTAGGGTTTGAAACTGATGGCCCAGGAGGAATTCTTGGTCTTTGATACAAAAAGGTGGTTTTATTAAAGCAAGGGGGCAGGACCAGTGGAAAGAAATAGCTGCACTGGAGTCATGAGGAGTGGCCCATTACATACTTTCAAGCTGGGGGAGGGGGTTAGGGATAATGTAAGTCTCTAAGGAATTTTGGAAGCAAGGTCCAGGACCTTGACAAACCCAGCTATTGTTGGGAAAAGGTTATTTATTACTAATAAAACCTGAATCATGAGACTCCAGATGTACATTGGTGGGGCATATACTTGAGGGATGATTGGGGGGGTAGAAATAAAGGAAATTTTCAAGGGAATTTTTATATGTCCAAGTACACTCACAGGATCCTGGGAGTTGGCCTAGGATTGACTTTTGCCCTTAGCAAAGTATTAACATCCAGGGAGCTGAGTTCCTAGAGGAATGTCATTCTGCCTGTTTCAAGGACTTGTCAATGGTCTGTAACTAAAAAGAAAATTTACTTTTTCTTTTGCCTTTGTTGCACACATCAATACTATTTGTAAATTCTCAAGTGCACTGAAAATATATGTACATCCAAAAAAAAAGAAGATATATGTACCTCATTTAAAAATACAATGAATTGTTATTTATGAGTTGAAAAACAGTGATGTGTACAAGACTTTAATGGAATGGGGCAAAGAAATGCAAATCCAAACGGATGCCAACAAGAAACCTTGGTGACCAAGAAGGAAGGGAAGACACAGATGGAGTGTGGCCACTCTTTCTTCTTAAGTAGAAGGATTGGAAAAACTGAGGAAATACTGCAATATTAAACTTTTGTGGAAATTTATTAAAATTACTTCAGTGCAGCTCTTTTGTTGTCTGGTCTAATTCACAGTTGTAAGAACAGTAAAAGCAGTTTTCATATTGATGTCTCAGTCTCACATCCTAGGATACTTAATAAATAGGGTTGAAAATACTATCTGGGGAGGGCTTTGTAATTCAGTCAGTTAAGCATCTGCCTTTGGCTCAGGTCATGATACCAGGGTGCGAGGATAGAGTCCCACCTATGACTCCTTGCTCATTGGGGAGACTGCTGCTCCCCGTGCTGTGTGCATTCTCTCTCTCTCTCTCTCTCTCTCTCTCTCTCTCTCTCTCTCTCTCTTTTTCTCTCTCTGAATGACAACTAACTAACTAACTAACTAACTAACTAACTAATTAAATACTATCTGGATTCCTTAACCCATGGCTTTGTTTCTTTCTCTTTGTGGATTTTTGTTAACACAGTATTATGTAACTAGACCTCTCTCTATGTAAACTTACCTATTTACAGTCAAAGGATGCTTTATAATGCCTCACACCGTTATTCATAACTAATTTTCAATTAATGTTGAAAATTTTTGAGTTTGTGAACTTTCTGGTATAAAAATATTCTCTGTTAAGGGACAGAACGCTCTAATATACATTTCACTATGGTTATAATTGTGCAATTTGGAATTTAAAGTCTGTTTGAAAAATACTTTATTGCTAAGACTTTGCATGCAGTATAGGCTCACTTTTAAAATGCAATTTCTCTTTTAGTGAAGACCTGTGGTTCTAATCTTCAAGGACCAAGTGGCACCTTTACGTCTCCCAACTTCCCATTCCAGTATGACAGCAATGCACAATGTGTCTGGGTCATCACAGCGGTGAATACAAATAAGGTAAGGGAAAACCAGCTGTGGTAGAAAAGGATAATCATGAAGACAAAGGCAAAGAAATCATGAGGAAAGTGCAGTAAAGAAAACTCATAACTGAAGTATGATGTATGCAGTATTTTTTACTTATTCCTTATCTAAATAAAAACCTATATAGAATTTTGGAAAAAGTAAATTTTAAATAATACAGTTCACCTCCCAGTTACTAACGTAAATAACAACATTCAAATTATAGATGAGTGTGTTCTGAGATATATTTTTGAAGGTTGTCCATATGTATCTCTTTTTATTTTATATTTTATTTTTTAAATACTAATTTATTTTATTTTTTCAGTGTTCTAAGATTCATTGTTTATGCCCCACACCCAGTGCTCCATGCAATACATGCCCTCATTACCCACCACAAGGCTCACTCGTCTCCCCAGATGCCTCCCCTTTAAAACCCTGAGTTTGTTTCTCAGAGTCCAAAGTCTCTCATGCTTCATCTCCCTCTTTGATTTACCCCATTACCTTTCCTTCTCTTATTGTCCTCCATGTTACTCCTTATGCTCCCCAAGTTAGTGAAACCATATGATACTTGACTTTCTCTACTTGGCTTATTTCCCTCAGCATAATGTCCTCCAATCCTGTTCATGTTGCTACAAAAGTTGGGTAAGCATCCTTTCTGATGGAGATATAATATTCCATTGTATATATGGACCATATCTTCTTTATCCATTCGTCTGTTGAAGGGCATCTTGGATCTTTCCACTGTTTGGCAATTGTGGCCTTTGCTGCTATGAACATTGGGATATATATGGCCCTTCTTTTCACTACATCTGTATCTTTGGAGTAAATACCCAGTAGTGCAATTGCAGGTTCATAGGGTTGCTCTATTTTTGATTTTTTAAGGAATATCCACACTGTTTTCCAAAGTGGCTGCAGCAACTTGCATTCCCACTAACAGTGTAAGAGGGTTCCCCTTTCTCCACAACCTCTCCAACACTTGTTATATCCTGTCCTGTTAATTTTGGCCAGTGTAAGGTGGTATCCCATTGTGGTTTTTTTTTAATTTATTTTTATTGTTACTTAAATTTTTTTCCAGCGTTCCAAGATTCATTCCCCAATCCCCACACCCAGTGCTCTATGCAATAGGTGTCCCCAGTACCCACCACCAGGCTCTCCCATCCCTCCACCACCCTCCCTCCAAGTTCCTCAGTTTGTTTCTGTGTCCAAAGTCTCTCTTGTTTTGTTTCTCTCCCTAAATTACCCTACTTCCCATTTACTTTCTTTCTCCTACTGTCTTCCATATTACCCCTTATGCACCACACGTAAGTGAAACCATGTGATACTTGACTTTCTCTACTTGGCTTATTTCACTCAGCATAATCTCTTCCAATCCAGTCCATGTTGCTACAAGAGTTGGATATTCATCCTTTCTGATGGAGGCATAGTATTCCATTGTATATATCTACCACATCTTCTTTATCCATTCGTCTGTTGAAGAGCACCTTGGCTCTTTCCACTGTTTGGCGATTGTGGCCATTGCTGCAATGAATATTGGAGTACATATGGCCCTTCTTTTCACTACATCTGTATCTTTGGGGTAAATTCCCAGTAGTGCAATTGCCCATTGTGGTTTTGATTTCAATTTCCCTGATGGCTAATGATGATGAACATTTTTTCATGTGTCTGTTAGTCATTTGTATGCCTCCCATGGAGAAGAGTCTGTTCATGTCTTCTGCCCATTTTTTGATGTGATCATCTTTTTTGTGTATGTTGAGTTTGAGGAGTTCTTTATAGATCTTGGGTATCAGCCCTTTGTCTGTAATGTTATTTGCTAATATCTTCTCCCATTCCATGGGTTGCCTTTTTGTTTTGTTGACTGTTTCCCTTGCTGTGCAGAAATTTTTATTTTGATGAAGTCCCAAAAGTTCCTTTTCACTTTTGTTTCCTTTGCCATTGGAGATGTGTCTTGAAAGAAGTTGCTGTGGCCAATGTCAAAGAAGTTACTGTCTATGTTCTCCTCTAGGATTTTGATAGATTCCTGCCTCACATTGAGGTCTTTCATCCATTTCAAGTTCTCTTTGTGTATGGTATAAGAGAATGCTCAAGTTTCATTCTTCAATATTTAGCTGTCCAATTTTCTCAGCACAATTTATTGAAGAGATTCCCGTTTTTCCACTGGATATTTTCTTTCCTGCTTTGTTAAAGATTATTTGACCATTGGGGCGCCTGGGTGGCTCAGTTGGTTAAGCGACTGCCTTCGGCTCAGGTCATGATCCCAGAGACCTGGGATCGAGTCCCACATCAGGCTCCTTGCTCGGTGGGAAGCCTGCTTGTGTTCCCTCTCTGGCTGTGTTTCTCTCTGTCAAATAAATAAAAAATCTTAAAAAAAAAAAAGATTATTTGACCATAGAGTTGTGGGTCTGTATCTGGACTGTCTACTCTGTTCCATTGGTCTGTGTGTCTGTTTTTGTGTCAGTACCATGATGTCTTGGTGATCACAGCTTTGTAATAAAGATTGAAATCAGGTAACGTGATGCCCCTAACTTTGTTTGAAGAAAGGAAATGTTGAATATTTTGTTAGAAATTTGGGATCTTTTCTGGTTCCATATAAACGTTAGGATTATTTGTTTCAGCACTTTGAAAAATGTTGGTGGGATTTTGATCAGGATGGCATTGAAAGTATGGGTTGCTCTGGGCAGTATAGGTATTTTAACAATGCTTATTCTTCTGATCTATGAGCATGGGATGTTTTTTCCATCTTTTTCTGTCTTCTTCAATTTCTTTCATATGTGTTCTGTAGTTCCTCGAGTACAGATCTTTTACTTCCTTGGTAAACCTTATTCCAAGGTATCTTATGGATTTTGGTGTTATAGTAAATGGAATCGATTCTCTAATTTCCTTTTCTATATTTTCATTGTTAGTGTATAAGGACATAACAGATTTCTGTGTATTGATTTTGTATCCTGCCATATTACTGGATTGTTTTATGAGTGCTAGTAGTTTGGGGGTGGAGTCTTTTGGGTTTTCCATATAAAATATCATGTCATTTGTGAAGAGAGAGAATTTGTCTTCTTTGCTAATTTGAATACCTTTTATTTCTTTTTGTTTTCTGATTGCTGTTGCTACAGCTTCTAACACTATGTTGAGCAATAGTGGTAAGAGTGAGCCTCCTTGCCTTGTTCCTGATCTCAACAGGAAAGCTGTTAGCTTTTCCCCCTTGAGAATGATATTCCCTGTGGGTTTTTTGTAGATATACTTTATGAGGTTGTGAAATGTTCCCTTTATCCCTATACTTTGAAGAGTTTTAATCAGGAACGGATGCTGTATTTTGTCAAATGCTTTTTCTGCATCAATTGAAAGGAGCATGTGGTTATTCTCTTTTCTCTTATTGATTTGTTCTATCACATTGGTTGAGTTGTGAATGTTGAACCACACAGGCACTCAGGAATAATCCCACCTGGTCGTGGTGGATAATCTTTTTCATGTACTGTTGGATCCTATTAGCTAAGATCTTCTGAATAATCTTGGCATCCATGTTCATCAGGGATATTGGTCTGAAATTTTCCTTTTCGATGGGGTTTTTGCCTGGTTTAGGGATTAAAGGAATGCTGGCTTCATAGAAAGAGTCTGGAAGTTTTCCTCCTATTTCTATTTTTTGAAAGAGCTTCAGGAGAATAGGTATTATTTCTTTTTTTCTGTTAGGTAGAATTTCCCAGGGAATCCGTCATGTCATTGGCTCTTATTTTTTGGGAGGTTTTTGATCACTGCTTCAATCTCGTTACTAGATATTGGTTTATTCAGCCTGTCAATTTCTTCCTATTTCAGTCTTAGAAGTTTATAGGTTTCCAGGAATGCATCCATATCTTCTAGGTTGTTTAACTTAGTGGCATATAACTGTTGGTAGTAATTTCTGATGATTGTTTCTATTTCCTTGGTGTTAGTTGTGATCTCTTCCCTTTCATTTATAATTTTATTAATTTGGGTCCTCTCCATTTTTTTTATTAGTTTGGCCAATGATTCATTGATCTTATTAATTCTTTCAAAGAACCAGCTTCTAGTTTAGTTGATGTGTTCTACTGTATCTCTAATTTCTAATTCATTGATCTCTGCTCTAATTTTAATTATTTCTGTTCTTGTGCATTGGGCTAGCTTAATTTGTTTTTGATTTTCCAGTTCTTTAAGGTGTAAATAGAGTTGGTATATTTAGGATTTTTCAATTTTTTTTTGAATGAGGCTTGGATGGCTATGTATTTCCCCTTTAGGACCAATTTGTTTTATCCCATAGGTTTTGGAACGATGTATCTTCATTTGCATTGTTTTCCATGAAATGTTTAAGTTCTACTTTGATTTCCTGGTTGATTCAAACATTCTTGAGCAGGATGGTTTTTAGCTTAGTTTTTAGCTTTTGATTTTCTTCAAACTTTTGTTGTGGTTGAGTTCCATTTTCAAGTCATTCTGGTCAGAGAATATGCACAGAATAGTCTCAATCTTTTGGTATCAGTTGAGCCCTGACTTGTGACCTAGTATGTGGTCTATTTTGGAGGAAGTTCCATGTGCACTCAGGAAGAATGAGTATTCTGTGGTTTTAGGGTGGAATGTTCTGAATATATCTATTAGGCCCATCTGGTCCAATGTGTTACTCAGAGCTCTTGTTTCTTTGTTGATTTTCTGTTTAGATGGCCTATCCATTGCTGAGAGTGTTAAGATGTCCTATAATTAATGTATTTACATCAGTATGACTCTTTATTTGCTTAACAGTTGGCTTATGTAGTTGGCTGCTCCCCTGTTGGGGGCATAAATATTTACAATTGTTAGATCTTTTTGGTAGGTAGACCCTTTAAGAATGATGTAGTGTCCTTCTTTATCTCTGACTACAGTCTTTAGATTCAAATCTAATTTATCTGATCTGAGAATCTACTCCAGCTTTTTTTTTTTTTTTGAGGCCTGTTCCATGAAAGGTTGTTCTCCATGTCTTCACTTTCAGTCTAGATGTATCTTTAGGTTCAAAATGTGTCTCTTGTAGGCAGCATATAGATTGATTCTATCATTTTATCCAGTCTGCAACCCTGTGCCATTTAGGCTGTTCACATTGAGACTGATTATTGAAAGATACTTTTTTATTGACATCATGTTGCCTGTGAAGTCCTTGTTTCTATAGATTACCTCTGTAAATTTCTGTTCTGTGTCACTCTTGGATTCTTACCCCTTTTATAGAACCTCCCCACTGAATATTTCTTGTAGTGCTGGCTTGGTGGTCATGTAATCTTTTAGACCTTGTTGGTCCTGGAAGCTCTTCATCTCTCCATCCATTTTGAAAGTCATACTTGCTGGATAGAGTATCTTTGGCTGCATCTTTTTTTTTTTTTTCTTTTAGTGCCCTGAATATGTCTTGTCAGCATTTTTTGGTGGGCCAGGTTTCTGTGGACAGGTTTAGCATTATTCTGATGGTTCTCCCTCTGTAAGTAAGAGATCTATCTCTTCCTCCTAGCTGCCCTTAAGACATATTCTTTGAGTTTATGATTTGTGAATTTCACAATTATGTGTCTAGAGGTTTTTCTAGCCTCGTTGATCTTGGGGGGTGTCCTCTCTGCATCTAGGACATGAAAACTTGTTTCATTCCCCAGATTATGGAAATTTTCATCCAGGATTTGTTCAAGTATATCTTCTAGTCTTCTCTTTCTCTCCACCCCCTTGGAGATCCCAGTAATTCTGATATTGGAGCATTTCATAGCATCATTTATTTCCATAATTCTATTTTCATGGGATTTTAGCTGTTTGTTCCAAGACTTCTGCTCTTCCTTCTCAATCAGTGTTCTAGATCACTAATGCAATCTTCTCCTTCAGTTACCCTAGCTGTTACCATATTTAGAGTAGATTGTTTCTCACATTTTTAACCTCTACCAGGTCATCTATTACTTCTGCCCTTAGAGGTTCTATGTTGCCACTAATGGTCTTTTCCAACTTAGACATTGCTTGGATAATTGCTACCCTGAATTCCATTTCTGACATATGGTTTATGTCCATACCCAATAGTTCTGTGGCAGAGGTCACAGTCTTTGAATATTTGAAACTCTGTTGGGTGTTCCTCCTCTGAGTCATTTTCTTGATGGGTGGTTGAGAGGATGTATTGCTGAATACAGCAACCACAACCCAGGCAAATTGCCCATTGGAAGGTTTCTGAGCAATCAGAAGTCACCACCAAAAAGAAAGAAGAAAGAAAAAAAAAAGAGAAAAAGAGAGAGGAGAAAAAGAGAAAATACCTAGCCAAAATGGCCCCAAAGGTAGGATTTATATGGAACAAAACCAAAGAATAATAAACAAAAAGACCATCGAAAGTAAAATAAATGATAAAAAAAGCAAATCCCAGCCGAAATGACTCCGAAGAATAAGATTTATATAGTACAAAGGCAAAAACAAGCACAGAGAAACAATGACAGAAGAATAAGATGTGAAGGTGGTTAGAAACCCTTGATGTGGGCACGGGAAGTATTTCAGTTCCTCCTGGGTATATCTTTTAATTTTTGTTAGAGGACTCAACTTTCTCGAGATATAGGGAAATTAAAACTGGTTTATATGTAGGGGTAGTATTGAATAGGAAAGGAGGATTACATTGAAGCTTATAGCTATGTATATATTTAAAAAGAAAGAAAGAAAGGTATATGTATGAAAAAAGTTCAAGTTAAGAAGTTATTTGGAATGTTGTATTAAACTTCAAGTTGTAATAAGTAGGTTAAAAATAAGAATCATAAGAACAAATTTAAAATTAAAAAAATAAAAATGAAAAGAAATTTTAAAAAATGAAAAGAAAAGCTGTATATATAAAACATACAGGTTTTTGGGCAGTACAGGGAGCTTAATTTTTTTCCCCAAATGTTTGTGTTTTACAGTTTTATAGAGACCCTTTGGTGGTTGTCCTCTTGTTCTTTTGGCTTGCCTTCTCAGGGAGGGGCCTGCTGTGTTATTTTTCAGTCAGTCTTGCTTGGGCTGAGTCACGCTGCCCCCTATCAAGGAGCTGGGCTCTATGGAAACCAGTTTTTCAGGCTTTTGTTCTCTGGAGGTTTTTGTTCTTTTGTGGCACTTTGCAGCCTTTTGGAGAGTCAGAGCAAAGTACGCTATCTGCACCCAGACCTCCTTCTCAAAGAGAAGCCTCAGTTTGCTCCCCTCTGGATGGTCCAGAACACACAGACTCCCCCTCTGCAAACCCCCCTGCACATCAACTCTCACAGGTGGTACGTACCCCCAGTCACCAGCCACAATAGTCGCCTGAGGCCCCAGCTTGTCCCTGTATCACCGAGCCACAGAAACTGTGAGCGATATTGGTTTGGTTGAGCTTGCCATTGCCTGGACCGCTGTGTGGAGCTCATACCCACATTTGGTGGCCTTGGACCCAGTGGCCCCCCACATTGCATGGATGGCTGTGGGCTGAGTGGCCTGTGGTGCAGGTGGGGGTGCACCCAGCCCTAGCAGTGGTGCTAGCAGCAGAAAGCCACTGGCTCAGGTGAGCACCAGCTAAGGCCATCTGAAGACTATAGGTTTATGTCTGTGCCCATTTTGGTCAGATTGCACCAGTTGACCCTTAAGATCCTTTGGTTTTGAGTGCTTTTAACCAGACTCCAAGTTGATGCTGGTCCTCAAGCACAGGGCACTTTTGTTTTGGGGTATTACTTTACAGCGGGTCACTTCTGGTGCCTCCCTCCCCCTTCTGTTTATCCTCCAATATCAGTCTGAGTGCTCACACTCCACTTTACCTCTCCTCTTCTGCCCCTGTAGAGATCCACAAGTGTGTAGTCTTGCATCTCAGGCTGATTTCATGGGTGTTCAGATTGTTCTGGTAGATATTTAGCTCACTTTAGGGGTTGAAATAGCATTTCCTACTTCTCTGCCATCTTGCCAAAAATCCCCCCCCCTTTTTTTTTTAAAGAAACCATAAATCATGGCTTGTCACTTCATATCTTTTCTGCTTGACCTATCATTCAGATGTATCATGTTTTGGCACATAGCTGACTTTTCTTTCAATATTTCTCTATTGCCATAGATCATACAACTAGCTATTCCTTATTATAAGAGGTTGGTTTTAATGTGGTCTTTACCAATAGAAGATTCATAGTGTGGATATTTCAAAAGGTTAGATTGTCTTTCTGTTTCACTAAAAATGAGTAATAGATCTAAACATGCATATGCTGCAATACTTCAAATAAAATTATCAAGCTGAATGAGTGTAGGAACAGCTGAAAACTTAGAAAGTTTTCCTGTCTTCTCTTTCTCCTTCTTCTCCTTGTAAGAATACAGAGAAGACCTAAACAGGTAGAATCACTATTCCTTTCAGATTGTATGATATATTCTCTGGGTTAGATTAAGGGAAGTTTGGTTTGATTGTAGTTCAAATACTGATTTAGAATTTACTGATACCTTTGGTCAAGTTATTTAACCTCCCTGTAATTCTAGTTCTCTATCTATAAAAACATGGATATTAAGAGTATGCTTTTCATGGTGAGCTGTGAGGAATAAATGAGGTAATAAATACAGAGTGCTTAATATAGTAAGGACTTAAAACACATGAACTCATTGTTATTAAATAAAGTATGTACTACCTACCAGAATGTTTTATGTTTTATGTTCATAAAACCTAATCTTGATGATAGCAGTATGATTTTAAAAATCAATTCAGGGGTCAGTGACATTTACCTACCAGAAAAGCCCCCATTTATGAATCAGAGGAATTAAATCAGAAGCTTACACTGTCCCAAACTATCTGTGTATACTTGGGAAAAATTACTATATCTAAACTTTCAACTACAAAAAGGAAATAATTTTACTGACTAAACCTGTGTCATCAGTTCAGTTCACCAAATATTTATTTGTCATATATCTTCTCTGTGCAAATTATGGGTTGTTGATAAACTTTTTAAAAATCATGAAATACTTAAAAATCAAGTTATAGTTACTGAATACTTAACAATAAGCCAGATACTATTGACAGCACTTTTTATGAATTATTTAATCCTCATAAGACTCCGTCTGTGAAATAGTACTTTTACTGTCTGCACTTAAGACAGAGGCTGAATGAGTTGTTTAAGATCACATCTCCAGCAAAGGTCAGAGCTGTGTATTTCATAAGATATGTGTTATTTACAAGGATACATCTCATAGGAAGGTATAAGTATCTTATACCAAGGTAAGCATGAAGTAAATTCATTGTAAAGTGTGGAAAAAACACATTGTATTAGTCTTGCATTGAGATAGAAATCTTTTGTGGCATGATAATTACCTATAATTGTCATCAAAATGTGGTAATTATTGTCTGTTCTATAAGATGTCTGCTTTGCTAAGTTTAATTCATTCTCCCTTACTGAGGTACCTGAAGTTTCACAGAGGTCGTCACATTTCTCCTTGTTTATCTTACCCAATCTGCCAAACTTTTATCTTTTCTTTTTCTCCTAAAAAAAAAAAATCCAATTATTTTCTAAGGAGGACATAATTACTTTCACTTCTTTGCTATTTTTATCAAGTAGCTGACTGAGGACATTAATTTTTGATCTATTGGTTTACCTCTATTTTAAGATATCCTTATAGAAATTGGCTTTCAAGCATTTTTAACTGTGACCAACAGTTAGAATTCTATTTTACATTATGACCGAATTCACTCACATACATACCCACAGTGCCACAAAATAACATTTTCCCCTTAATATGTGAATACACTTCTCATTTTTTAATTCTAATCTATTGTGATCTATTTGTAAAATCTTGATCATGCCTCAATAAATGCATTTTATGATGCACATTATAATAAGTTATAACATAGTTTGAAAAATCCTGTTTTGCTTCTACAGATTCCTAGATGAGAATTGTTTTGGGGAGTGGGGTGCCTGGGTGGCTCAGTCAGTTAAGCATCTGCCTACCACTCATGACTCTGCGGTTCTGAGATTAGCCTTGTGTAAGACTTCCTGCTCAGAGGGGAGCCTGCTTCTCCCTCTCCCCTTACCCCTGCTTGTGATCTATCTCAAATAAATAAATAAAATCTTAAAATAAAGATCTCATTTTGGAAGGTTGGTAGTGTGAACTATAGGTGCCAGTTTTCATATTTGATATAAACTTCAATTAACCAAGATGTTTAACCTCAATATCTATAATTTTATTCAAATATCATTGTTCAAGTTTTTCTTTATTTTATTTTTATTTTTAAAAATATTTTATTCATTTTTTTAAGAGAGAGAGACAGAGAAAGAATGAGTACAAGTAGCTGAGGGAGAGGGTAGAAGCAAGCTCCCTGCTGAGCAGGGAGCCTGATGTGGAACTCGATCCCACAACCATGACCTGAGCCAAAGGCATTGCTTAACTGACTGAGCCACGCAGATGTCTTATGTTTGGTAATTTTAAAAGCAATCATGGTGTTCTAAATGTCCAAAACATGTATGTGACTGGTGGAAAAACTCCTGAGATTTGAAGATGAATGAGATTGGATGGAACAGTTTTCAAATCTGAGTTATCCCCTTTAACTAGTAACACATTTTGTAGGCAGGCATGATTTTTGAATCCTCTGAAATAGTTTTTCTTTTTCATCTATTAGAGATGATAATATCATAAAGTTATTTTACTGACTAGATAAGGAAATATGAAATGTCTGATTCAAAGTAGAATCATTTTAAATGACATCTATCATTGGCAAATGATGCTATCTCATTAAGAAACATGCTTGTCTTTAGTTATTTGTTAGATTTAACTTACATATTAATGCAGAATAAAATGTTCCTATATGGCGTGCCTGGGTGGCTCAGTCATTAAGTGTCTGCCTTCAGCTCAGGTCATGATCCTGTATTCCAGGATCGAGCCCCACATCAGGCTTCCTGCTCAGTGGGAGGCCTGCTTTTCCCTCTCTCACTCCCCATGCTTATGTTCCCTCTCTAGCTGTGTTTCTCTCGGTCAAATAAATAAGTAAAATATTTTTAAAATGTCCCTATGTACTATTGTCTTCTATCTTTGATTATGTGGTTGATTATAGGTTACAAAACATTGAATTATAGTCATTTTTACTGCTCAATTTATAAACATTGTCATTAAGATTACTAGAAATAAAATATAATGACAAGCATTGCAGTCTTAAAGTTTAAATATATGTTTTCAAGTACACTTTATACCCCTTCCACAAGCTTCTATAAGGGAATTTTTCCTTTAAATTTTATAATTTCAGTGATGAGGGCACTTGGGTGGCTCAGTTGTTAAGCAGCTGCCTTCGGCTCAGGTCATGATCCCAGAGTCCCAGGTTTGAGCCCTGCATCAGGCTCCCTTCTCGGCAGGAAGACTGCTTCTCCCTCTCTCACTCCCCCTGCTTGGGTTCCCTCTCTAGCAGTGTTTCTCTCTGTCAAATAAATAAATAAATAAAATCTTTAAGAAAAGAACAAAGGTTTTAATGATGAACATAATTGAGGGCTTCTTCACAGCAGTGAGTTAAAATATTAGAACAATACTTTAAACTAGCCTGGCCATTGAATTAATTTTCTTGTGTTACAATATGCCTTTAACATTAGCTCCATATGTGAAGTAGGTATTTTGTGCCTTGAATTTTTCCTTAATTTTTATGAGGATGATCTTCCTTGATTTAAATGGTTTAGTGCATTTGTCTTCAGTCCAATGTATGTGTATTCCGGGGAACACAAATAATTCCCAGGGTGTAGATGGATGGAAGGGTGGTACTGGACACCATTTTCATGTATTCTGCTTTCTCATACTCTTTTGCTTGAAGACCCACTTCTATCTGTTCGTTCTCTTTTATCACTTTCCTTTTTGTGGTTGTCTTTAATGTTTCAAAAGAAAGTCATATATTACCTCCCCAGCTGAAATGTTAACATCTTACATTATTTGAGGGTGAATAACATTCCACAGATCCAGACTAGAAAATTCTATGTGCACATGGTTCCTGAGGAGAGAGTCTTTGAGAACAAAGCCAAAAATAGATTCACTAGGAAATATTAGAAGGAGATATTACCTTATTTCATCTAAACAACATAGAAAGTCCCAGCTCCTTATTTATGTATGCATGTACTTATGTACATATCTATCATCCTTCCACCTACCTATCTTTGAATCTATCTGTATCTCTATCCTAGAACTAGAATTTACAGTACATAGAATTATAGAGTAGTCAAACTCTTTAAACACATAGAGTTTCCAATTTGTCTGATTTTATAGTTTTTGCACTTTCAATATACAGTAGATGTTTTCTAAAAGTAAAATGGACTAATGTTGCAAGATTTTAAGGAAACTATAATTTACACTTTTTGTTAAATTACAGTATAGAACTTGCATCCTTTGTGGCTACCCACACTTAGGGGGAAAAAAAAGATGCCTATTTAAAACTGTAGGTGAAAATAGTTATCAAAGTACTTTGACCTATATCTGTAAAATTGTTTGATGATTGTCTAGACCAGAATTGTCCAATAGAAACATGTGAGTCAAATATAAGATTTTAAATTTTCTAGTAGCTTCTTTTTAAAGATGAAATTAATCTTAATGTTATATTTTATTTAACCACGGGGTTATAATTTCATGTAATCAGAATAAAATTATTAATTAATTTTTTTTCATTTTAAATCTTTGAAATCCAGAATGTATTTAACAGTTAAAGGACATCTCAATTGAGATGAGTCATATTTCTACTACTTTTTTTTTTTTTTAAAGATTTTATTTATTTGACAGAGAGAAACACAGCCAGAGAGGGAACACAAGCAGGGGGAGTGAGAGAGGGAGAGGCAGGCTTCCCGCGGAGCAGGAAGCCCGATGTGGGACTCAATCCCGGGTCTCTGGGATCATGACCTGAGCCGAAGGCAGTCACCCAACCAACTGAGCCACTCAGGCGCCTCATATTTCTACTACTTAATAGCCACATGTTGCTGGTGGTTAACCTCACACAGGGAAAATATTGAACATCACCACAAAGAGTTTGATCCTCTGCTTTAGGGAATATGAGTGGTGATGATGGTTAGTGGTTGGCCTTAAGGAGAATAAATATCTCATTGCAAGGGAATTGCCTCAAATGAAGTTTTTAGGGGGGCTTGAAGGGAAAGGAAGAAGGGATGCTCCCATTGGCAACCTGGAATTTTAGCTTTTCCTTACTTCCATGAACTACCCTATATCTTTATTTAGTTGTTATTTTTTTAAATTTTTACTTAAGTTGGCCAGAATAGTTTTCTGTTACTTGTCACTAAGGAATCTTGAGGCAGGGGGTTAATGATACAGTCATCATTTTTATTGTCTCTTGACCTAGTATAAAGAATCTATTGAAATATTTATCTCTGCTGTTTGTTCTGTAACACATTTTACCATATACTGTAAATTGATTATATCCTTATTTCCTCTATCTTCATCAATATTGTGATAAGAGGAATCTAGCTCTTGAAAACATATGATGTTGGGTACCTTTACTCTAATTTCTTAGATTTCAAATAGCCTTTAAAGAAGTGGATCTTCTAATATAAATATAAATTAATAGTAATGTCAAAATAGTTTTTTTTTTTTAGTTGAATAGTTCTTCAGTATAATGTGCAGAACTGAGATAAAAATGTTGTGGAATAGAATTCTTTATGGTTTTTTGACAAGGTTTTTGTTCTAATTTTAAAGAGATGCACTTTTTTTTTTAAGATTTTATTTATTTGACAGAGAGAAACAGCTAGAGAGGGAACACAAGCAGGGGCGTGAGAGAGGGAGAAGCAGGCTTCCCGCCGAGTGGGGAGCCCGATGTGGGACTTGATCCCAGGTCTCCGGGATCATGACCTGAGCCAAAGGCAGTCACTCAACCAACTGAGCCACCCAGGCGCCCCTAAAGAGATGCACTTTTATCTACATTGGATGAGTGTTTGTAAGAATAATACTGAGGTTTCCAGTATGTCAGAAAATCTCACAATTGAGAAAATAAAATCCATGGGAGATCAGTAAGAAAAGATGAAATTAGCCCAGCATAGAAGAATACAGTTCAGAGAGAATGAAGACAGGCATATGAGGTTGACTTCACTTTAGATTATAGCTCTTGCTAGTTTAGCATAAGTCTAAAGTGTTAGATGAAGGAAAATCAGTCGTCAGAGGAATGTGAATTGCCTATGGCTTAAAAAAACTTTGAGCCACACTGGCCAACAGCACTTTTGTTTGTTTGTTTGTATTCCAGGGCTATGAATATTCTTACAAATATTTTATTAATTTATTTGAGAGAGAAAGAGAGTGAACAGGACAGAGAGGGAGGAAGAGAGAATCTGAAGCTGGGTCCATATTGAGCTCAGAGACAGACGTGGGGTTCGATCCCACCACCGTAAAATCATGACCTGAGTGGAAACCAAGCGTCAAATGTTTAACTGACTGAGCCACCCCACTCCACCCCCCAGGACTATAAATATTTAACTTGTTTCTAAATTTGGCTCACATTTGTACCTCATGATTCAAATAATACTATTCACTATAACCTAGGTATAACAATGAAGAGGGTTTAGGGACTGGCATGATTTTATTTTATTATTATATTTTTAAAGATTTTATTTACTTGACAGAGAGAGAGACAGCGAGAGGGGATTGCAAGCAGGGGGAGTAGGAGTGGGAGAAGTGGCTTCCCACGGAGCAGGGAGCCTGATGTAGGTACTCACTTGACGTGGGGACTATCAATCCCAGGACCCTTGAATCATGACCTGAGCCTAAGGCAGATTCTTAATAACTGAGCCACCCAGGCACCCTAACTGGCATTATTTTAAGTGTATATATTTAAGAACACATTCTGAATGTTTCTGACCTATTTATAAATAACTTCCTTATTTTTCTATATAAAGTGAAATGTGGACAGAATTTTGATCTAAGAGTCAGAAGCCCTGAATTTTTGTGCAAGTCATTTTGCATCCCTAAATATCAGTTTCCTCTTCCTCAAATCAGGGATTATTATCCTTACCCTCCCATGTCATAGGAATGTTGGAGGATCACATACATCAATTAACAACAGCACTCTGTACACTGGACAGTATCTTATAAATTTAACATATTATATATGTATATCATTTAAACTATTCCTTATTCTATTTTTTTTAAGATTTTATTTATTTGACAGAGAGAAACACAGCCAGAGGGGGAACACAAGCAGCGGGAGTGAGAAAGGGAGAAGCAGGCTTCCTGCCCAGCAGGCAGCCCAATGCAGGCAGGGCTCAGTCCCTGAACTTTGGGATCATGACCTGAGCTGAGGGCAGAGGCTTAACCACTGAGTTGTCCAGGCACCCTGATATCCCTTATTCTAAAGACAATTTTAAGTAGATGACATCAAGTAGACCATAATACATATATTGAGCTATATTGAGTGATTAAGGATGTTTAAGCATAAGGATAGTACCCAGCTCATAGTGGATGCCCAGTTAATATTTGTTGTATAAATGATAGGACAGATAGATAAGAATAAGCAGTGCATATGGAATATATGAGAAATTATTAGGCATTTTGATTGAGCATAGTCTAAAATTAGTGTTTAATGAGTAGCAAATATTTTGATGGCAATATACTGCTTTATAAATAAAGGTTAACTCTATTTATGATTTATTAAATAGTATTTATACCTAGGTATTATTTTCTCAAGCACTATCATAAAGCATACTTACTGGGGTTTTCATATGGTTCTGATAAAATTTCACTATAACACTTTATATTAGTATATATGTTGTGCATTTGTTTTCTGTTGAAGAGATATGATAAATGGGGATTTTTCCCTTTACCTTTCATATACACCTGCCCCAGAATTAAATGCAGGTCAAGAAGGACAACCTTTTCTCATAGGGAATGTTATCCCTTTCCAGGAAGTTCATTCCATTCTACAGTTTATTAAAATAATAATAATAATAATAATAATAATAATAATAAATAGTAAGGGTCTATTTTATAATTCAGTAAAATAAATCATGAAATATTTTATTCATATATTCACTACAACCATTCATGGTTTTTATTTAGACCCATAGATAACCCATTCAAGACTCCTCCCCATAAACTCTTCAGGCATCAGACAAATCCTTGACTGCCACCCGTAACACTGTCATCAGAAGCCTTTCCATATTGTCACCGTTCCATCATTGCAGCTAGCCTTTTGCCACTCCATTTAGCCTGCCCACTTACAGGCACTGGTTCTTTGTGCCAAATAGTCGGGGTTTTGGGACTCATGCCAAGCTTTGGTGCCAGGTCTGAGACTTCAGCCAGACATGGAAAGTGTCACTTTTCTGCAAACTGCAGCTGTCTTTTCTGCAAAAAAGACAGACTCAAGACAAGGATTTATATACAAGTAATGTATTAAAAAAGTAAACCCAGGAAGCTATCAAAGGAGTTGGGGAAGCAAGATAGTTAAACAAGGGTGAAATTTCAGGCAAAATCCAAGCTGCAGCCTGATCCCATGCCTGTGTAGATTATATCTCAGAATTTGTTCCAACTAGGTACAGGAGAGCTGGGCTATCTTTCTTCTACATCCCATAATCACAGGCTAAGGATTAGCCAGGTCCTCAGGGCTCATGTGTGGGCATAACAGCTCCCATAGACTGAGGAAAACCTCCAAAAGAAGGTATCTCTAGGCATTTAGAGGCAAATGAATACAGATCATAGCAAACAGATAACAGAATGGACAAGAAACATTTACAAGAATCTGGATGTAACACTGACAGTATCTCCTACGGTTGAGTCGGAGCCAGTGGGAGCCACCCTAAGGCAGGAGTTCAGGACAAATCAAAGCCAGGCTGGTAGTCCTACCAAGAGGTGATCCAGAAAGAGCCTAAGGGTAAAGCACAGATCTTGATTTACAACAATAGGCTAGAAACCAGGGAAAACCAAGATTCCTCAAGCCAGGGAAAGTGGCTGTGTTTACCCATTTGTCCAGTATCCCAGTCTTGGAAGTGGGAATGATCAAAGTCACTGACCTTGCCAATGAAATGTGTCTTCTTGTCAAATGGTTTATTTAGTTGAAATATTTTATTTGAAATGAATTATTCAGTGTAAGCATAATGAATGGTCATCTAAAAATAAATACCAATAAGTAAAAAATAAAAAGAAATATTCCACAGTGTTAAGAGGATTATCCCTGGATAGAGGACCAGTTATTTGCCCCCCTTTCTACTAACAAAAAATTCTGTTGTATTTCAGTAATGCTATATTTTATAATAAAAACTTGGTTTAAACAATAACAAATTAGTAAAGTTAAAAAGAAAAAAATAGTCATAGAATGATTGACAATTGACATTATTGATTACTTCCTGCTTCTTGAAATGTTCTCTTCCCTTGGCTTCTTTATCCTTTTATATCCTGAACTTTCCCTTTCTCAATCTTTTCCCAATACTCATCTTTTCTGCCATCTCCTTAAAATATAATGTCTTCCATGTTCTGAATTTAACTATATTTTTTTAATTCTGTATTCTTCTCTTCCTTCACACATCTAGATACAACATCCAATGGATTCATTATAGCTCACCAATATGCCTCAATGTTGCTTAACTTTCTCTCACCCAAGCTGTCGTTTTTTCTTCTATGGATTATCAGCCACTTCTCCAAATAGTGAATCTTTGTCTCATTTTCTTACCATCCTAAGCCTATCAGTAAATGCAGTGCAAAATTTTATTCTAAAATAAAATGTTATTTCCTTTCTTGGTAAAATATTTAAACAGATCCATGCAGTTTAGTGGATGAATCCATCAACAACCTGAACTTGTCTTATCTCTCAAGGCTGGTGACCCAGCACTCTTCACCAGTACCTTACTAGAGCCCTCTAGTTTGGGGGACATGATGCTCTCTACACTTCCCTACTCTGTTTGTACCTCCCTTAACTCCTGACAGGGTTTATTCCTCGCCATTCTTTAGTGCTCAACTCATGTTTCACTTTTCATTGAACTCTTTCCCATTCTCCCACTAGATTGACATAGGATCCTATTCTGCATATTGGTCACCAGTTGTCATATTACAGTGTAATTATCTGTTTACTCATCTGTTTTCCTTAGTTTCCTTAATAGTAAAAAAAATTAAATCTTGGCATCCTTAACTTCCAATATTGTAGCTATCATTTGAAAGTTATTCAAATATGTGTTTATGAAAAGAACTGATTAAATATTTCTAGGCAAAAATCTCAGTGATTTATTTATATTTGGTAGCTCTTCCTTGGAACTTCTGTGATATGTCTGAAAAAAGGAGACAGAGTATGCAAAACACAAAGTAGTTTTATTTCATTAATTTTTTTTTACTCCTCCTCCCACTGCTTACTGTTGGGTGTTCCCTAACACTTTTACCTCAATATTATAACTGTATTTGAGTGATATGCATAATTAGAGCTGTGCTACGTGATAATTAAGCATAAATAGTAAGTGAGACGTGATAATTAAGCATAAATAGTGGTAATTAGTATACTTGATGCAGCCAAGTAAAGTCTTTTGGGGATTGACCTAAGAGAAGAAAATAGGAGACTGGGCAAAGAAATCCGTGATTAGAAGTACCGGGATATATAGACTTAGGATTAGGTTTGGCTGTCAGTGACAGAAAACCTCCAATGAGAGAATTGAACAAGATATGTAAATGTTCTGTAAATCATGGTTGCTCTGCTCCAGGAATTCCTCAAGCACTTAAGCTAATTACTACTCTACCATTCCCAGGATGCAACCCTTGCCCTCAAGTTCCAGAATTGTGTCTCAAGCTCCAGCATGGTGTTTCACACATTCCAGCTAGCAGGATAGGGGAAGTGATAAAGAAGAAGAAGGGCAAAAGACAAGGACAAATGCAAACCATTTCTTAAGAAAGGCTCTTAGAGTCAGCTACAACACACACACACACACACACACACACACACGTACACACACGCAAACACACTTTTACTGTAACTTAACAACGTGATCATACTCAGCTTCAGGAAAGATGAAAAGTACAGTCTTTATTTAGGGTAACTTGATACCAGCTAGAAATGCTATTTCCGTGGAAGAAAGGGTAACACAGGGTTTGGGAAAGGTATGTCAATCTCTGTTACAAAATTAATGTTAGGAACTATTCTAAGCTCTTTTTGTGTATCATCTCACTTTTGCCACTGACTATATGAAGTAATTGCTATTATTATGTCTAATTTAAATTTAACTTGCAAAAGCAAGTTTGGAGAACTTAAGTGACTTCTCTAAAGTTGAAGGGTGAGTGAGTGGTCACACTAAAGAATACTTACAAGAGTTATGATGGCTGGATGATATGATGGTGATGGCTCTATTGCTCCTGTAACAAATTATCCTAAACTTTGTGGCTTAGAACAACCCACAGCTGCTACCTTACAGTTATGTGGGTCAGAAGTTCAGTGCATGTCTCACTACAACAAAATTAAGGTGTCAGCAAGCAAGCTCTGTTTCTTTTTGAAAGCTCTAGGGAAGAATGTTTCTTATTTATTTGTGTTGTTGGAAGAATTCAATTCTTTGTGGTTGTAGGGTCAAGATGTTCGGTTGTTTTGCTGATTCTTAGCTAAGAGTCATTCCCAGCGGCCTTCCTCCATTTTCAAATTCAGCAAAGGATGTCTACTCCTTCTGATATCACATTTCTCTGGCACACTCTTCTGCCTTCTTCCTCTATTTTTAAGGACTTACATTGGACCCACTTGGGTAATCTAGGATAAATTTTCTATCTCAGAGTCCTTAAACTTAACCATATCTGCAAGTCCTTTTTTAACATGTAAAGAAATTGATTCACAAATTTTTTGGATTAGGGCACGATGCCATTGGGAGGCCATTATTCTGTCTACCACAGGTGGGAATGAGAGTGGGCAAAGAAACTGGAGAGCAGAGGGCTTTTAAAGGACCATGTCTTTAACCAGCAGGAGAGAGCTACTCTAATTAGTACTCAAGATATAGAAAAGAGGGAAAGGCAAATTTTGAAATTTTTGATTTGTGCCCCTCTTTGCCACTTTTTTCTTCCCAGAGTGATCCCTTTATCTGTAGACAGATTTAAATATCATTCAGTTCTAAAATTCCTATTTCACACCTTTAACTCCCTATCCCCATCAGGGAATTATATTAAGATTATATTAAGATTATTAATTATATTAATATATAGGAAATAGGGAATACAAACAGTGATGTGCATCTTCAATTGTTAGTGTAGAAAAGTGTAGTGGGTATCAAGTTGAGGTAACTTTGAGACATAGTATTTTATTCAAGTAGGGAATTCCTGTCCTGCTTCCAAAACTCTTCATCTAAACACTGAGGTCTTTAATGGTGAAAAACACAGGCAGAAAGGGAGAGGGCAGTAAAATAGAAGAAAATGAAGAATCTTTTGTTGAAAAGAAACATTAAAACATCTTCAAATGATGGGGCGCCTGGGTGGCTCAGTTGGTTGGGCGACTGCTTTTGGCTGGGGTCATGATCCTAGAGACCCGGGATCAAGCCCCACATCGGGCTCCCTGCTCGGCGGGAAGCCTGCTTCTCCCTCTCTCACTCCCTCTGCTTGTGTTCCCTCTCTGGCTATGTTTCTCTCTGTCAAATAAATAAAATCTTTAAAAAACAACAACAACAACAACATCTTCAAATGAAACCACAGACTTCTTACATCTATTACTTAAAGGGCCAGCCCTTTAATCATCATTCATTCCAAGTGAGAGTTCTGGAATGAATAGTATTCATCCATAATAATGGGAAAGGCAGGAATGGTTATGAGTGAACTTAGAAACCTGTCTGACAAAATATGTAACAAATATTTGTTGTTGAATAATTTATATAAATATCTATCTGTGTCAGCAAATATTGTGTGCAATTTTATATTATTGAAATTACCTAAATGTAATGATATAAAGTATTATTATTTTCTTATTTAAGTGGGACAATTTTTAAAGTTATAATTTACTGTATGTAAGACACTGTACTAGCTTTAAAAATACTTAAGCTGAGTTTATTTATAGTTTATGAATGATTCTTTTTATTAGAACTTTTAAACAAGACTTAATACAGTATGTTTTTTAAGATCATATCTCTTTTTAGTTATAAAAGTTGTAACTCTTTAAAAATCTGTTTTTCTTGTAAAAACCATTCTTT
Organism: Spilogale gracilis; assembly: GCA_004023965.1. Taxonomy (NCBI): domain Eukaryota; kingdom Metazoa; phylum Chordata; class Mammalia; order Carnivora; family Mephitidae; genus Spilogale; species Spilogale gracilis. The sequence goes on along the minus strand of PITA01017200.1, from coordinate 17,196 downwards.
TTCTGGATGTATATTTTTGTGCATGAAGAAGTATAAAGAACCGGCACTTAAAATCTCTCTTCTTTGGATAGGCTATTTATTCTAGAAAGCATTATATTTCTCATCTTAAAATAACATTTGAATAACTAATTTCTTTGTTACATGCATTTTAGTTAATTCTATAATTACCCGACCGATATTCTAGGGTGCAGTTTTACTAAAGTTAGGTGTAACTTCATTTTAACATCTTGAAGACTGAAGCAACTGAAAGTTTTGTGTGTGTGTTTTTTTTTTAACAAAGGAGTATTTCCACTAACAGTTATTTACTTTCAGTTGAAGACCATGCATCATGTATTGCACAGTTTAGAGTAAAAAATAAATGTTTATTTTACATCCTTTCTATATTTTCCATCCTTAGTGCTAACATTTCCTCCTATTCTAATATGCTATTATGAAAGATGCCTAAGTCTATACAAATATACATTCCATATAATGGTATAATGAATCACAGATCAGCACCAAAAACTTATCTGGGCTTAACTTTTGTTAATAGTAAAATAAAAGTAGTACTGCCTTTCTCATAGGGCCCTTGGAAGGATTATATGAGGTAATACATACAGTAGTCCTAGAACAGAGTCTGGAATAAAGGATATGTTTATAAAATGTTGATAATAATATTACTACTGCTACTACTACAACTGATATTACCACCATCACCACACCACACACCACATCATACCGCACCATATCACGTGACCCAACTCCACCCCACCCCACCCCAACCCACACCACTGTATTCCGAGCGCTGGTTCATCATGCCCCCACCACCAGCATTTGAGCTTAGGTTCCTGCTGTGCAGCTAGCACATGCTCTCACACATTTCAGAACTTGGAATATCCTTGCAGAGACTCCCTGCTGATATTAGTCATCAGAAGCCATCAGCAGATGTTTCTAAGAATTCAGAATAGACCTCTGCCAAGAGAGACTGAAAAAGGAACTGGAGAGAGCTGTGAGTTTTTGCTTTCTGCCCCTGAGATATCTTGCTGCAAAGTAGAAGGTTACCTTAATGACAGCCTCAGAGTTATGAGAATCACAGTTACCATTCTGGAACATTGTTTCCTTCCCCAGCTTCCCAGCACCTGCACAACAGCTGCAGCTAGCTAGTGGGGAAAGAGGAGTACAGTATTCCCATGTAGCCAGTCCTTGCTCTTCTTAGCATTATAGGTTGTTTAGCTTCTGGAAATCTTTACCTAATGTGGAGGAGAGTCACTTGGAGAATCTGCTTATTCTCACACAACCAGAGTCACATATGATGTACATATCGAAGTGCACAATTCTGGGTAATCTCTGCTCTACATTACATATCTTGCTTGAATTTTAGCCTCTTCCTGACCTAACCTAACAGTGTAACGAACCACATTGTGTGATACCAGGGGAAAAGATAGCAGGCAGGGAGTAAAATCTGTAGATAGAGGATGTGGTAGCTGTCACTCTCCCCCACCCCCGTTACAACCTCTGCCATATCTTCTTTATAAACTCTCAGTCTGTGATGATCTCTGTCATACAAGAGCAGCCATATAAGATGTCATATATCTTGGAGTGGCCAGATGATCACCAATATTATAAATTCTAAACTTGTCCTACATTTTCACTGTAGGAAATCCTACATTTTCACTGATTAGAAAGCTGGTCTACAACAGAGTCAATAAAAAGAGATTAATTTCCTGCCTTTAGGAAGCTTCTAGCTAGGGATTTAAACAGAAAATAAAAGAGTGAACACAAAAATTAAGTCACAACTTGAAAGAAACACTCTAGATGGAATAAAAGGGAGCCTCCTTAGAATTGTCAGGGAAGACTCTTCAGAGCAGGAGAGATTTAAGCCAGTATTGAAGGAGGACAAGAGACGTAGCAATGCAAAGAGATGAGTATCAGAACTGAATTGCTTGTAAAGGTCCATGAAGACCTTGCTGTCTCCTAGAACTTAAAAGATGACATTGATCCAGTGGCATAGTGGGTAAGGGGATAATTGAAAAAATAGAGGCCATAGAACTGAATAAGACCCTGATCATGCAGGACATTCTGGAATGTATCCAAAAGTATAACGAGAAGTATGACCTAACCAGCTGCCCTCTTACTTCATGCAGGTTTCTCTCAAATGTCACCTTCTTTCCTCCTCCATTACTGACCATTTCCATCACTCTCTGTCTCCATGCTTTTGCTTTATAGCACTCCATAACACCTATGAATATTTGAAGACCTTATATAGCATTATATTATATAATACTTTTCTATCTTTTGTGTTATTTCCCTAATGAAGAGAGAAAAGTTTGTCCATATCCCCAGCACTAGAAAAGGGTATGGTAAAGTATAGATTCTAAATTGATATTTATAGAATGAATTAAGTTTAGAGTGTTTAGGTAGAAGACTTACAGTATCTGATTCGCATTTCAATATAACATCCAAAAATTAAGTTTGATGCTTATTAATTGAAGTGCAATTCTTGAAAAAGGAAATAATACTATGTATACCTCTCTTCACCTTTCTCCCAGCCACTTGCCACAAAGAGTGTTCATTGATGGACCAGGAATTGTTCTTCCTGGTGGCATGCAACAGCTTCAGTAGCATATAATTTCTATTGTACCCTAACTTCTTGGACTTCTACCTAAATTGCTTACTTGGTACAATAATTTGAGAGGTAAACAAGGTTTTCCATAGATATTAACAGATAAAAAAGTCCATCAATCAATGACTAGAAGAAATTAAATAAACAAAAATTTGACAACAAACACTATGAATTGAGAAGCTAATATCTAGCATGCTTCCACTTTGGTGTTAAATGATAAGAGTGAACAGATAATTAGAACCCACTCTGTGGTTCATTGTATATGTGTACAGTATCTGGTTTTTCACTACCATGTTTGTGTATTTAGTCATTTTGACCTAATATAATTTTTAAAATATTTTATTTATTGTTTATTCAAGAGAGAGTGAAAGAGCACAAGCGGGGAGGAGGGGAGCAGCAGAGGGATAGGGAAAAGCAGCCTCCTCACTGAGCAGGGAGCCTAATTGGAGGCTCAATCCCAGGACCCAGGGATCATGACCTGAGCCAAAGGCAGACAATGGACTGAGCCACCCAGGTGCCGCAGACATAATACAATTTTTAGATAAATCTTTAAGTCAAATATTATCTGAAAAATAGATATAGACAGAGAAATAGAGAGGTAAGTACTTTAGATCAAGCTGACCTCATTATTAATGAGGGACAAATCCAGTAAAACAGCCCTTCTTATAAAATTCACTTTAATGAGATTTATTTATATTTGTTTTCAAAAAAATTTTGGGGGCACCTAGGTGGCTCAGTTGCTTGAGCAACTGCCTTCAGCCCAGGTCATGATCCTAGAGTCCATAGATCGGGTCCTGCATCAGGCTCCCTGCTCGGCGGGTGTTCTGCTTCTCCCTCTGGCCTTCTCCCTCTCACGCTCTCTTTCTCTCTCTCATTCTCTCTCTCTCTCTCTCAAAAAAAAGAAATAAAATCTTAAAAGAAAGTCTCTTCTTATGTACAACCTAACGTATAAAATTTGTGATGACTGGCCTTCTAAAACCAAAAACACTATCTGTATTTTCTTCAAAATTCTTAAGTTGAAGTTGATAATTTATATGCATTACGAAATTTATATCCTTCAGGAGCTAAGCATAAATAAATGACAGGGAGAATGAACATTTTTATATGTTGTATTATAGATTTAATATTTGATGTGTTTTTTTTTCATTTTTATGTAGCTTCTTCCCCTCAGTGAAACATTTGCAATGCCATATTTAATCTATCATTGTTACATACCAGGAAACCCCTAAAGGGGAAGAACAGTGTACAGATATAAAAGGCATAAAAAATAAAACAAAGCTGAAAGCTTTTATCATTCCATCAATATCTTCCTGTGTCTCCAGACCCCCCTCCCTCCTCCTGTCTCTAAAACATGAGCTCTTATAAGAATTGAAACTATTAACTGATGCTGGCAACAAAGTGGGTGAACCTGAAGAATTCCTTAGGCTGGCACATCTCAGTTTTGAATGGTCTACTCTAGACTCTTAGAATATATCTTCTATAATAAAATATCCAAGTCCCTGAAACAAATAATTCATTAAATGTTAATGATAAAAATATCCAAGTAAAATATTACAGTGTATAATCTTTCTGGAATATGAGTGATTTAATACTTTCCTCTAAAACAAGATAAGTTCGAAATGAATAAATGCTGGATGCATGTGTCATATTTGAGACTTTTATATCATAAATATTTACCTGTTTGAGGAATTCCATGTATATTTACCTTTGTATATTCCCTTTATACAAAGATAAGCAACTTCAAATGATTACTAGTTATTGAACATTAGTTTTCCATATACACATGCGGTACTTATGTAATACATATCACAAAACAGTCAAATTTTAGGATTATTTTAAAATACCTGTCTTTTAAACAAATACACTGCATATTCTGCTTTGTCTAAATCAGACTTTATACTCAACAAAATTTGGTTAAATAGCCCTGTAAAGCATAGCTCCTTTTTTTTTTTTTAAGATTTTATTTATTTGACAGAGAGAAACACAGCTAGAGAGGAAACATAAGCAGGGGGAGTGAGTGAGGAAGAAGCAGGCTGCCTGCTGAGCAGGGAGCCCGATGTGGGGCTCTATCCCAGGTCTCCAGGATCATGACCTGAGCCGAAGGCAGTCGCTTAACCAACTGAGCCACCCAGGCACCCCAACATAGCTCTTTTTAAAAAAAGATTTATGTATTTGAGAAATAGCATGCATGCAAGGGGAGAGGCAGAGGGAGAGGGAGACTCTCAGACTCTCACTCAGCCCAGAGCCCCATGAAGGGCTCTGGGATGGGCTTGATCCCACTACTGACCCTGAGATCATGACTCCAGCAGAAACCAAGAGCCCCATGCTTAACCGACTAAACCACCCAGGCTCCCCAAAGCATAGATTTTTGAGTTGGCTTTTGAATAGCGCTTTTTAAAAAAAATTCATTTACTCATTCATTCATTCATTCATTCATTCATTCATTCATTTTAGTGATCTCTACACTCAACATGACTCCAAGATCAAGAATACATGCTTTTCTGACTAAGCCAGACACCCCATTGAATAATGCCTTTATATATAAAGGCATTATTATTATATATTATATATATTATATATAAAATGTTATATATTTATATATTTTTATATAAAATATTATATAATAATATTTAATATAAAAATATATAAATATATATTATATAATATTTATATATTTATAAATATATATTTATATAATATTTATATATATTATATATATATATAATATATATAAACATGAAAGTGGAGAAACTATAATCATCTTTATTGGAGGTAAAGAAATCCAGAATGGGTCTACTCTTCTCAACACCTGTTTTCACATCCAAGGTTAGGTTTTGATCTCTCTAACTCTGCCCTGCTCTTCTTCAAATTCAGATTGTTCCGCTGCCAAATGGAGCATATGAAAAGCAATTACACTCCTGTCAACACTATATTCAAAACTCATTATTTGCTACTCCTCATTTAGAAGATAAAGTTCAAAGTCCATGACATGATGGGGTTCCTACCTCCATCTTTAGCTTTCCTTCTCATCACTTCATGGTTCACAGTTTATATTACAGAAACAAAAAAAATGATTTTTTTTTCCATTGTGACATTTTCATGCTTTCCCCTTGAAAGTTCTTGCACAATTCTCATCTTTACATTTTACTGCCTGGAGAGTCTCTCTCTCTCTTTTTTTTTTTTTTTTTAAAGATTTTATTTATTTGACAGAGAGAAACACAGCCAGAGAGGAAACACAAGCAGGAGGAGTGAGAGAGGGAGAAGCAGGCTTTCCGCCAAGCAGGAAGCCCAATATGGGACTTGATCCTGGCTCCCCGGGGTTAATGACCTGAGCCAAAGGCAATCGCTTAACCAACTGAGCCACCCAGGCGCCCTGGAGATTCCCTCTTTGAGGAAATCTTTCCACTTTATGCTCCAATTGGATTAGATGGCTCTCCTTTCTGCTTCCATGTGATCCTATGTGTCCCTATCCCAAAGCACATTAAGATGGGGTATAGTCTTTAACTTCTTTCTGTCTTATCTCCCCATTGGACTGCAATCACCATGATCTGGAAAGTATATGAAAAAAGAGGTGCTTTAATTAGATTTCAAATTGATTATGTAACTTGGCTTTGCATGCCTTCATTGAACTTTGCATATTTTATACATATGCACATATTATGCATTCTGGATATCCTCACCTGGTAGCAAAAATACTTGCTAATATCCGAGTGAATTATTGTCATTCTGAAACAAACATAATGGAGAAAAGCTGCTTCTAGGAAAGATAAAATCTTAGCAGTTTAGAGTTTCGGGAAGACCCTCTTCTCTTTGAATCATAGTGGAGTTTTCAAAAAAAGAACTTCATTTTCAAGATCATGGTGAACAGATGTGAACAGTTTTTTATGATAATTAGCTTATCATGGCTAATAAAAGCTGTCACCTATGAGGGGCTACTCTGTATCAAGAACAGTATGTGCTTTTTTTTTTTTTTTAAAGATTTTATTTATTTGACAGAGAGAAACAGCCAGAGAGGGAACACAAGCAGGGGGAGTGAGAGGGAGAAGCAGGCCTCCTGCCAAGCAGGGAGCCCGATGTGGGACTCGATCCTGGGTCTCCGGTATCATGACCTGAGCCGAAGGCAGTTGCTTAACCAACTGAGCCACCCAGGCGCCCCAAGAACAGTATGTGCTTTTTACAAACTTTGTTTAATGGAATGCCTACTTCAACTTTAGGCAGTATAAATTATGAGCACTCTTTTATCGATATCAGAGACTTTCCTCTAATAATATAACATTCCTTGACAAAGATGAGAGTTAAAAGGTAGGCGTTACCCATGCCTTTAGCTGTATTACCCTGGTCTCCCAAATATGTATAACTTGGTATTAGTATTAAAGTGTCATTAATTTATTTGTTTAAAAACATCATTGAAGATTTATTTGAAAGCTATGCTGATTATATTAGTACAGAATGTTTTATACAATGTCAGTAGCTAGAGAAGTACTAAGGAATTTCATCAGCATTAAGATTTAGGTTGATGCAAAGAAAATACAAATTTTACCATGGAAGATAAAAATACCTGAAACCAGTCTATGCCTCCTATACTTTTATCCTTCTGGAGGCAAATGTATGACATTTCTTGCTGTACAATTATGCATTATGTTCTTTCAGTTTCCCTAGTAAATGTTTCAGCCCTACTACCAACTAAATATTTTCCTATATTATTATTGACATAAGAATTAGTTCTTAAATTTCTTATCTCCTCTTGTCATCACTAATTAAGACATGAGACATATGCCCCACATTAAAGGATATATTTACAAACTGTATTATTATATATCAGGTATTTGGTAGACAGACATTATTTTCTACATTGCAGACCTTGACTATGCAAATGGAAAATATTGAGATATTTAAGCATAAGGGTTGTGATATTAGGCCAACCTGTTTCTGAATTTTGGGAGGATTTTTTCTGTTGGATGCTGTTGCTCTAGGACTTCAATGTCATTCTGTATTACAAGCACTATCGCTCCTCAAACTTGTTTCTATTTCTTTTATATCCCTCTGCCAGAATAGGAGGGAAAGCTTAGATCTCATGCTTATACTCTAAATTCAATTAGTTATAGAGAACAGAATATCAGACTTTATTGGGAACTATGCTGTGCTTCTTACCAAGATTCTTAATTCTTCAAACACAAGATGGATATTCAAGTGCTGAGTGGCAAAAATGATGTGCAAATATATAATACAGAAACTGTTATTAATAAAATAAAACAATCCATATAAAGTACTGAGCCTAGTGACTCAAACAATATAAATACTTGATAATATTTCAAATTTCATGGGTAATGGATATAAAGTATATAGTTTAGTGGAAATTCTATATGACTTCATGAAATGTTATAATGTAGAAGTCTTGGTTTTAAATACTCTGTGAATGATACAGAGAATAAAAATTATGAGACTTAGGTTACATATCACTTCTTTCTTTTTCCTTTTTTTTCCCAATATTTTATTTATTTTTTTAAGATAGAGAGAGATTGTGAGTGAGAGAGAGCATGAGAGGGGAGAAGGTCAGAGGGAGAAGCAGACTCCCCATGGAGCTCGGAGCCCGATGTGGGACTTGATCCTGGGACTCCAGGATCATGACCTGAGCTGAAGGCAGTGGCCTAACCAACTGAGCCACCTAGGCACCCCTATACCACTTCTTTCAAAGTACCTTATGAAAACATATCTTAAGCATTATGGGAAATGTATCTACTAAGTATTTAATATATAATGCTGTTTACAGATTTCTTATTTCGGGAAAGCAATATTAAAATGCATGAGATTATTCTTAATCAACTACATGAGTAGCTTAAAAGTTTTAAACAGAAATTGCAATAAACAGCACTATGTAAGCCATTTGGAATCATTACTCTACAAATGGCAGTCAAGAGAGTGACTTACTTGGTTAAAATAAATCAGGATAGTTATAGGTTATTTCTACCTTTCAGGGGCATATTTTATTATCACAACTTTTTTTTGGCAGTCCCATGAGCTAAATGCAGTTTTCTTTTCCCACCCACAAGTAATAATTGGGAACAAATAAGGGAGGCAAATATATGACATTTCTTTCTCTACAAATATGCATTATATTCTTCCAGTTTCCTTAGTAAATGTTTCAGCCCTATTACCAATTAAACAATTAGGGATAGTGTTCATGATACATTGATGAGTAATTGTTGATTTTTTATTAACTTTGCATTTCGTTTCCACATTAAGCAAAAATAAAAGGATATAAAATGTCTATTTGGTCAATTCCATATTAAAGGAGAATCCATAAAAAGAAAATTTTACATTGGACTCTTGATGTTACTTATTACATTCTTATATAAACAAAATTTTTTGTTGTTGTTTATTTTTCCAAATTATCTTTATGCCTTCTATTTTTTTCTTTTGGATATATTTCAGTGTACTGTTTTTGAGTTTATTATATTTTATTTATATTAAAGTCTCCAGTTGAGGCAAAATTAATTTTTATTTTTTAATGCATAGATTTTGCTTCTAAAGGTCTATTTCAGTAAAAATATTTAAACTAAGTCTACATGAATAAAATTAAAAGGAATGCATTCTACAAATCTATTCCAGCTTCTCAATGATTGGGTGTCATTGAAACTGTTCAAGAATTACAAGTGTCTAAAATTTCAAGTGACAGCTCAGTGGTTAAGTGCTTATCTGAAAGTTTATTGACTAGCTAGTAATTAATTCATCACTTAATTTAAAAGGAAGTAGTGTTCTCATTGATATATATATATGTATATATATATGTATCTAAGTTACAATGCAGGCAAAATAAAATCTACCATTAAACCATTAAATGGGTGTCTAAATCCTTTGGGACATGATTATACAATAATGACTGTCAAGGGTTTGGCATAGAAATAGCAATCAAACTATCAGTCATTTATTCAATACCTAATTTGTCTCTACTAGCTGATTAGGCTTTAAAGACATAAAAAGGAGGGATTCCCTAATTTTAAATGTGATATATTATGAAGCGGTTTGCAGGATCATGGGATTTCTTCCTTTGATGGGATGACAGATAAGCTATTCTGAGAGGTCCTCCCACTGGAAAACAGGAAGCATATTTTTCATGCATTTCTAGTTTATAAGAAAACAAAGAAAATCTACGAGTCTATGCATAGATACTATACAAACACATAAATAGATACACACATAATGAAAAGAGCATGAGCAAAAATGAAAATAGGACATGAAATGGGAAGAAAGATTGGTTTCCCTTGGAGCAGATGGCAATAAATCTCTGGAATGAAAGACCAAGACGGGGGCCTAGTCTCTTTGGAACAATAGTGGAATAAGTGAAGACAATAGGTGAAGAAGCTAAACTTGAAATTTAGCATTTAGTTAAAACCCTCAGAGAATGTTAAAATGGCACCAGCTTGGTAGTAACTCTTGGATTCAATTAACATAAAATGAATAAAATTATACCCAATTTAGGGCCTTGGGATGCTCAAAGCTTAAGCTCATAAATATGCTTTTACTATTAAATATAACTAAACGCATAGGGAAGAAAGCTATCATGAATGAATCACTAGAAATAACAGACTTTTTTGGGGGGGAAATGAGGGCATTTGAAAATCGTCTAGTATATGGTAGAATTTAGAAAGTCACATGTATGTGCAGGACAAGGCACATGTTCAGAAGACCTGAAAGGATCTTAAGCTTTCACCAGTAGCTGATCTATAAACCCCGTATAAGCATCAAGTGAAGGCTAAGGAGAATTGTGAATGGTCTGGCTACGTATTAAGCTAGTGTACCAGCACTGCGCCTTTCCTCAAAAAGTGGGGGAGGTGTTGTCATGGTCTGAGTATTTGTGTTCACTCAAAATTCATATGTTGAAACCTTAATGCCCAACATGATGATATTAGGGGGTAGGTCTTTAAGAAATGTTTAGGTCCAGAAGATGAAAAAAAAAAAAGAAAAGAAAAAAAAGATATCCATGGTTGAGGAAGCTTGCTTTCACCAGCATCTTGATTATGGACTTCCCAGGCTCAAGAACTGTGATAAATTTTTATTGTTTATAAGTCATCCAGTTTATGGTATTTTGTTATAGTAGGCTAAATTACTTAAAATTATTTTTTCAAGTTTCTTGTATTTAAAAAAAATTGATCCCTGACAAAATATTGATGGAAACAAATTAAACTTTCAACAATCAAGAACAGCAAATCCTGGAAAAGGTAGAGAATCTGATTTCCAGAGTTACTGCATAATATTCAAATGTCCAGTTTCAGCAACAACAGAATAATTGCAAAGCATACAAAGAAGCAGAAAAGCATGATCATTCAAATAACAAAATGATTTGACAGAAACCATCCCTGAAGAAGTTCAGTCATTGGGTAAATTAAACAAAGATTTATAATGATTATATTAATTATGCTCAAAGAAGATGGACAAAGAATTGAAGGGAACCATAATAATGATTTATGAATAAAATGAGAATATCAACAAGGAGCTATAAATTCTAAAAAATCTAAATAGAAATTTTTGGAATTTAAAATATAAAAATGAAATGAAAAACTAAGTAGGTAAGTCCAATAGCAGATTTGATCAGGCAGAGGGAGAATTAGCAAACTTGAACAATTTCTTGACAATTTGAAATTGTCCAGTCTGAAAAATAAAAGGAAAAAAAAAAGAAGGAAAAAAACATTGAAATGGGCATAAGAGACCTGCAGGATATGAAAAAAATGTATTATGGGGCGCCTGGGTGGCTCAGCTGGTTGAGCAACTGCTTTCGGCTCAGGTCATGATCCTGGAGATCTGGGATCGAGTCCCACATTGGGCTCCCTGCTCAGAAAGCCTGCTTCTCCCTCTCTTACTCCCCCTGCTTGTGTTCCCTCTCTGGCTGTGTTTCTCTCTGTCAAATAAATAAAATCTTTACAAAAAAAAAGAAAAAATGTATTATGAGAATCTGATTGAGAAAGATGCAGAAGGAATATTTGAAGAAATGATGGTCAAAAATTTCCCAAATGTTAGTAATACATTAATCTACACATCCAAGAAGCTAAGGATAAACTTTAAGATAAACTTTAAGAGTTTCACACATGGACAAATCATAGCCAAGTTGCTGAAAGATATAGATAAAGAGAATCTTGAAAGCATTAGGAAAGAAGTCACTGGTAATGTGCAAGAAATCCTAAAAATATTAACAGGTGATTTTTAATAAGAAAAAGACATGAAAACCAGAAGCAGTAGGATAACTTATTTAAAGGATGAAAGAACAAAAATGTCAAGCAAGAATTTTATATCTGTCAAAAAATATCCTTCAAGAATGAAGGTGAAATCAAGATATTTCCAGATAAAGAAAAGCTGAAAAGTTCAGAAATAAATTATCACATCTGTGATCAATTGGTTTTTGATAAAGATACAAGACCATTGAATGGGGAAAGAATTATTCCTTCAACAAATGGTGATTGAAAAACTGGATAGTCAAAAATAAACAAATAAATAAACTGGATAGTCACATACAAGAGAATGAAGTTAAATCTTTACTTGTGCTATATATAAAAAATAACTCAAAATGGATCGAAGACCTTTATAAGGGCTTAAACTGTAAAATTCCTGGAAGAAAATGCAGGAGAAATTTTGCCAAGTAGATTTGACAATGGTTTCTTAAATATGACATCAAAAGCATAAGCAACAAAAACAAGAAGAGATAAATTGGATTTTGTTACATTAAAAACTCTTAGGCATCAAAGAACACTATCATAAGAGTGAAAAGACCCTCACACAGTGGGAGAAAATATTTGCAGAGCATATATCTATTAGGAAACTAATATTGTGATGAGTACTGGGTGTTATATGCAACTGATGAATTGTTTAACACTACAACAAAAATTTATGATGTACTACATGCTGGCTAACTGAACATATTAAAAAAATAAGTAAACTGAAAAAAAAAGAAGCTAATATTTAGGGTATATAAAGGGGTCTTAAAAATCAGTAGCAATAAAACAAACAATGTAATTTAAAAATGGGTAAAAGACTTTAATAGCCAATTCTCCAAAGAGGATATGTAAATGGTCAATAAATACATGAAAAGATATTAAATATTATTAGTCATTAAAGAAATGCAATCAAACCACAGTAATAGACCACTTCACACTTATTGGGATGACCATAATAAAAACAAAATAAAAAGAAACATACCTACTCAAATGACTACAAGAAAAACAAAACAAAAAATAAAAACTGTTGAGAATGTGGAAAAACTGGAACCCTCATGTATTGCTGGTGGGAATTTTAAAATTTTGCAACAACTCTGGAAAATTTGGCAGTTCCACACAAAGTTAAACATACAATCTATATGTGACCCAGAAATTCCAATCCTATGCATATACTCCAAATAATTGAAAACAAATATTCAAACATTTACTTGTATACCAATCTTCATAGTAGCAATATTCACAATAGGCAAAAAATAGACACATCCCAAGTGTCTATCAACAGAGTGATGATTAATGAAATGAGCTAGAGACATACAATGAAATATTATTTAGACTGTGAGAAGGAATACATTTGCTGCAATATGGGGGGAACCTCAAAGATCTTATTCTAAGTGATATAAATCAGACACAAGAAGACAAATATTGTATAATTTTACTTATGTAAAATACTTCTAATAGGGAAATTCGTAGAAATAGATAGCATGTTAGAAATTACCAAGAGTAGGGCGCCTGAGTGGCTCAGTTGGTTAAGCGACTGCCTTCGGCTCAGGTTATGATCCTGGAATCAAGCCCCACATCGGACTCCCTGCTGGGCGGGAAGCCTGCTTCTCCCTCTCTCACTCCCCCTGCTTGTGTTCCCTCTCTCACTGTATTTCTCTCCGTCAAATAAATAAATAAAATCTTAAAAAAAAAAAAGAAAGAAATTACCAAGAGCTGGGGAAAGGGAAAATGAGGAGTTATTGCTCAATAATAGCAAGGTTTTGGTCTGATGTGATGAAAACTTTTGGAAGCAGATAGTGGTAAGAGTTGTACAACCTTATGAGCATAATGCCACCAAATTGTCCACTTAAAAATGGCTAAAGCACAAATTTCCTTTTATATATATTACCATAATAAAAATAGTAAACATAGAGAAAACACAGTTAGATATTATCGGAAATAGAAACAGGACAAAAGTCCAGACTTTAGCATAGACTAAAGAAAGTGAATAACTATATGACAATGAATTTGAAAACTTTCTCAACGTTGAAATATTTCTGAGAAAAGTAAACTCACTTAAATTGACTCAAGGGAAAACAAACCTAAAAGCCTGAATAATTCAAAAAGTAAAAAAGGTAAAAAAAAAAAAATAGACCAACTACTGCTCCCCAGAAAGAGGCTTAGATATTTTTATAGCATAGTTATTTTATTTTTTGAATTTTTAAAATTTATTTATTTGAAAGAACGTGAGCAGGAGGCAGGGGCAGAGAGAGGGAGAAGCAGATTCTCTGGTGAGCAGGGAGCCCGACCACAAGATCATGACCTGATCCGAAGGCAGGTCCTTAACCAAATGAACCACTCAGCCATCTCTTACAGGATAATTCTATCCAACTTTCAGAAAAACAAATTATTCTCAAACTTACAGAAGCTTTTCTATAATAGAAATGAAAGTATACATGTGTCAATTTATTTGGTGAAAAACTTTGATACTAAATCAGCCAGGAAATCCAGAGAAGAAAACTTCCTTGTCTTCATAAAGTATAATTACTTCAATAATATTCTTTAATTTTTAAAGATTTTATTTATTTATTTGAGAGAGAGAGATCACAAGCAGGCAGAGAGAGGAGGAAGCAGGCTCCTTGCTGAGCAGAGAGCCAGATGCAGGCCTCGATCCCAGGACCCTGAGATCATGACCTGTGCCGAAGGCAGAGGCTTTAACCCACTCAGCCACCCAGGTGCCCTACCTCAATAATATTCTTAATGGTGAAATATTAGAAGTATTCCCTTTTAAATGAGCTATAATTTAATGAGGATAACTATAACCTATTCCATTAAACCCAGAGATCCAGGCCAATTAAGATAAAAGAAATAAACTCAGAGAAAGACAATTATCATATGGTTTCACTCATATGAGGAATATAAGAAACTGTGCAGAGGATCATAGGAGAAGGGAGAGAAAAATGGGATGGGAAGAAGTAAGAGAGGGAGACAAACCATGAGAGACTCTTATTAACTGTGGGAAAGAAACTGAGGGTTACTGGAGGGCAGGTAGGTGTGGGAATGGTGGTGGGCATTAAGGAGGGCACATATGTGATGACCACTGGGTATTATATGCCACTGATGAATTATTGAACTCTACATCTGAAACTAATGATGTTCTGTATGTTGGATAATTGAGTTTAAATTAAAAAAAAATCTAAAAGAAATGAAACAAAAGGAGCACCTGGGTGGCACAGTTGGTTAACCCTCCTATTGGTGTCGACTGAGGTCCTGACTGAGTCCCGTGTTGGGCTCCATGGAAGTGGGCTTAAGACTTCTCTGTCCCTCTGCCCTCCCCTCACCACCCCTCCTGTACTCTCTACTCTCTGTAAAATAAATAAATATATAAATAGGATAGATAAGAATCTAAATTGTTGTTTACAGAAGATGTGCTTGTTACATACAAAACAAAAATTAATTTACAATTAATAATAATAGGGAATAATAATAGGAAAGCCACCTAAATGGGAGTGCAATAAGCAAAAATAAATTTCCTTGCTATATATAAACAATGAAAAGGTGAAAATATAAAGATATGTATCATTTGAAATGACATAAAAAGGGGACTCCAGGGTGGGTCCATTGCTTCAGCTGCCAACTGTTCATTTCAGCTCACACCAGGATCTCAGAGTGGTGAGATGGAGCCTCACATCAGGCTCTATACTCAGCAGGGAGTCTGCTTGGGATTCTCTCCTTTTGCCTCCCCCACACACACTTATGTGCTCTCCCTCTCTATCCCATAAACAAATAAATCTTTTAAAAAATAACAAAAAATAACAAAAAAATGGTTTCCAAAATGTATATAGAAAAATGGAGTATCTGACTCATAAGATAAAGTCTTATTTTATAACAATAGCAGTTAAGATAATTTCTTTTGGTTCAGGGGCATGCAAACTGATCAAAAGAACACAATCTAGAGCTCCCGAATTAATATCCTCATACAAAGACTCTTGATATATGTCAGTCTGCCATGTAGATCATTGGGGAAAGGAGGTATATTTACTCAATTAATATAGAGACAACTGCTTATTTATACTGGAGCTTTGAAAAAGGAATTTTGTGCTAGTTTTCCACTACTGTGTATGTATCTACCTCACACATTTTATGAAAGTCAATTCCCCAAAAATAAAGCTTCAAAGAAAATATATTCATGACCTTGGGTCATAGGTAATGCCAAAATGTTACTTATAAAATAATCAATTAAAAGTTCTACATTAGTAAAATTTGTAACTCTTTCTTATTAAAAAAATTAAAGGGGTGCCTGGGTGGCTCAGTTTGTTAAGCGATTGCCTTCGGCTCAGGTCATGATCCCGGAGCCTGGGATCGAGTCCAACATTGGGCTCCCTGTTCGGCGAGAAGCCTGCTTCTCCCTCTCTCATTTCCCCTGCTTGTGTTTCCTCTCTTCTGGCTGTGTTTCTTTCTGTCAAACAAATTTAAAAAAAATCTTTAAAAAAAATTTAAAAAGAAAGTAAAAAAGCTATAAATTTAAAGAAATTGCAACACATGTAACATGTAATAGATTAACATTCAGAATATGTAAAGCTGATCTCAACTAGTGAGTCAGACTCAATGGTGTATCATGATTGGTGTATTATGAATGAATTACAGGTACAACAAAGATATTGATCTTAGCTCTCTGTGAGGCAGAATAGGGCCTGGGTAAAAAACTTCCATTGCAAGCCTCATCTGCTTACCTTAATGTGACTTAAACATTTTTTCCTATGTGCACTATCAAGGAAACATGTTGGGAATCACTGATACAAAGAATTATACAATCAGTAACAAGCAGTCCAAGGGCACCTGGTTGGCTCAGTTAGTTAAGCATTCAACTCTTGATTTCGGCTCTGGTCATGATCTCAGGTTGTGAGATCAGGTCCCACGTCAGGCTCCATATTGGGTGTGGGATTGGCTTGGGATTTTCTCTCTCTCTCTCTTTCTCTGCCCCCCCCCAAATAAATAAACAAGCAGTCAAGTGAAAAATAGCCAAAATACAAATAGTCATGTCACAGAAAAGGAAACACAAATGACATGCATATAAAAAGATATTTAGCTTAATTGTTAAGAAAATAAAAAGATCACTTTTCACACTCTAAACATTGGTAGAACCAATGAAATCTAATGTACAGAAGTTGTGACTCAGTACAGAAGTTTTACTCATTTAAATGAGTAAAATAGGGGCGCCTGGGTGGCTCAGTTGGTTAAGCGACTGCCTTCGGCTCAGGTCATGATCCCAGAGACCCAGGATCGAGTCCCACATCGGGCTTCCTGCTCGGCGGGAGGCCTGCTTCTCCCTCTCTCACTCCCTCTGCTTGTGTTCCCTCTCTAGCTGTGTTTCTCTCTGTCAAATAAATAAATAAAATCTGTAAAAAA
>PITA01017199.1:0-44049 GCA_004023965.1 Spilogale gracilis | reverse complement strand
AAATAATGGGGTGGGGGGTGGAGGGTGGGGGGTGGCGTGGGGGTGGCGTGGGGGGGTGGGGGGTCGTGTGGCCTGAGGCTGCTGCTGGGTGACCAAAGCCCTGTGAGCTCATTTGGAGGGAATGTACTCTGAGAAGTTGTGAACAGTCAAAAGTTTTTACGTAGGGACAGATCTGCATTGGACACATCACCTGGGCTTCAGGGTGGAATGGGAAAAACTACTATTGCATGAGTAGTTAGTGTTATTTCTTCATTCCTTTCCAACCCAAGCAAGTTCACAAGTCTATTACCTCTTCTGGGTGGTCCACATTGGCAATTACACAAACAAGGATGAGTTCTGGACACCTAATCATTCCCTCGTGGATGAGTGGTTTTAAGCAGCCCTCTCTCAGTGCTCACACTCCCTACTTCTTCATCACTGCTGTGTCTGCAGGACTGAGTTCATTACTGTCTGTTTTCCATCCCCACTGAGTAATGTGGGGCTGAACGTGGGGGTCACACGTTCCGGCCCTGCTGATGCCTGCTCAGGTTAAGCAAAATCAAGCCCTTGTAACCTCAGGAGGGGATCGACCACGCCAGCCGGGAGAGGTCTGTCTGTACGGATCTGCTCTGTTCCCCTAAAGAGAGGGACATATAACCACCCAACTGAACATACACACAGAGATGTCTGTACTCTCCTAGCTGAGCCATCCTAGATCTTTGTAGTTATTAATAAAATATTAAGTTACTCTATGTAGTCATCTGTTTTTCTGTAACACACTTAAGAAATTCATTCTTCTCAGTTATAAGAAGAGCTAATGAGGCAAATGATTAACCTCATGGTGGAAAACACCCAGCTGTAAACAGGGCTTCAGAAGAAGTAGGTTTTTATGCAAAGTGTGCTGTATACACTATTTTGTAACAAATCTATATCCTTTATTAAGTTCTAAATAGATGAGGAGATTTTATATGTTGTAGAAAATTTAGTATTGATTTTTTTTTTTTTTTTTTAGATTTTATTTGAGAGGGAGAGAGAGCACAAGCAAGTGAGAGCACAAGAGCCGGGGAGTGGGGGAGAACAGGCTTCCTGCTCAGTAGGGAGCCCAATGGAGGGCTTGATCCCAGGACCCTGGAATCATGATCTTAGCCAAAGGCAGCTGCTTAACCAACAAAGCCACGCGGGTGCCCCTAGTATTGATTTTTAAAAGGTCACTCAGTTGTAAATTATAGTCATCATTCACCCACAATGCCTACATTCATAAATTTAAAAACATAGTTTTCACATGATATCTAAGTGTGTTCCCGTTCCTTAGCCAGAGTGAGCACAGGGGGCCCACGAGGCCCTGCTTGTTCCCACCTAGTACTAGGATAATTTTTGGAACTACAGCCATTTTGTTAAGAACAGCCTCACAAGAGGCTTCCGAAGCCTTAAGAGAGGTAAGATACATTTATTCCCTTTTCTTCATTCCTCTGAGCCTGAATGTGAGGCCTGCATCAAACGACAGGACCCAGAACATGGAGAGAAGATCAACTTAACAGTATGAGAAGTGACCACCAGCCCTTCACGTAGGTCCCTAGAGATTAGTGATGACACGCGTGCTGCCCTACAGAGAGCAGTCACGTCGTTACACTCTGCCCAAAGTTACAGCATCAAGACCTGAAACTCTTTCTTCACATCTAGAATACTGGCTGCTAAGCTTCTATCCAGATTCTTCCCACAGTGCATAGATTACTTTCAGAACTTGGTTTCCTCATCAGATTTCTAGAAAAGACAGTTAGTTCAGATTTTGTACCATAGGAAGTGCCTGGGGGGAAAAAATACTTGATAAAAGCAACTCATTACTCCTGCCCAAGAGCCATCAGGAAGACTTGAATTAAGTCACCCTGACACACAGAACAGCTTCAGCCGGAGCCCTGTTGCTCACGTCCCCCCTTACAAATCTGGCAGCCACCTTGGCAGAGTGTCCAGACTGGCTCTTCCGGGCATATCTTTTCAGACTCCTCATTTGTCATCTTCAAGGGATGAGAGAGAATTAATGAAAATGGTGGTTCCCAAACACGTGCTCTTGAAAGAAAGGGAGTACTATTAAGTCACTAATAACGAAATGAGGAAGAGAGAGAGCCAGTGGAATTTCCAGAAAAATTCTCCTCACGCTTTGGGTAATGTGTGCCTCACTTCAATGGGTAAGGAAGTCTCTGGTAGCTATCAGCTCATCAAGAGGTTGCTCTCTCACACTGCAGTCTTTGATGGATTTTGCCCACGATAAAGAAACAATCACATTTCATTCCAAAAGGGAAAATTCATGGTAATTTTTATAGAGTAAAACAGGACATCTGGAAAAAAACTGGAGAAGATGTTTCTAAGCGAACATGTGGTTAGAGGAACAACACTTTTTCAGAACTATCGCTCCCTGCAAGATTTCACCCCAAGTGAGAAGAGCCATGAATCACTCCTTCACCGAGCAGCAGACAGGGAGGAGGAAAGCCGTCTGGGGCTTTCTGCCCCTAAAAAGAGCCAAGCTAACACCTGACCAAAAGAGAAGTGGAAAACATATAATTCCTTCCAATAACAAGAGCTACTATTATTACAGCTAATGTGTTAAGTTCTTTACCTCAACCATTTCATTGATCCTCTTAAGCTCTTCTGAAGGTGAGTTTTATTATTTCCAGTTTGGAATAACAAACCTGAGGCTTCGAGCGCTAAATCCTCCCAGTCACACAGTAAAGTTGTGCTTCACTGGGGAGAGCCTCCACATCCCTCCTCTGCCCCGAGGCACCCATGGGGAGCTTAGCAGAAGCAGGAAGTGCACAGAATCCCTTAAGGGGCACTCCTGAGTTTCCACTTGCACGTGCCGGGAGCTCACTATATCTCTAGATTGAGGAAGCAACCACAGAACAGGCTGATTTGAGAGAGGGGGGGAAGTGTCCCAGACACTGGAAAGTTGAACCCTCACGGTGCGCCCGTCTTACCTATTCCAGGAATCAGGAAGGGCTCACAGATTCTTTAGGCATCTGATTCCTATGCACATTGCACCGAACTCATACTTTGCTTGGGGCAAACAGTCCACCCCAGAGATGCTCCTGGCCTCATACTTCTAACGCCGTCTCCAGCTCTGGCTGGGAAATGTGCCTGCCGGGCTCTGTAACTCGTTCCTACGGTGGGACCCAGGGAACGACTCTGCCGACCACTACACGGATGAGGCCAGAAGAGCTCCAGGATGTCTGAAATGGCAGGTGCTTGGGCCAGGACTCCTAAGGAAGCACTCTACAACCCGAGGTTCTCTCAGGAAAATCTATTAGGGAGTCACAGCGAACATTTCCATTTTAAAGGCTCTGAAAAGCCCGGAGTTAAAAACTGGTTCTGATTTTGGGGTAGCTACTTGCTACATGCTTCCCTAACATTTCTGGAGGTGAACAGAGCTTCAGTCCCTCCCCTTCTCACTGTGTTCCCCGACACTCCCTCGGGCAGGACCAACCACATCTGTCATCCACATCCATTGTCAGAGCCTCTGAATCTGGTCTCTTCAACGTTACTCCTGCTAACTTGCCATCCTTTCTCCTTTCTATGGCGTGAGCTCCTTAAAATGTGAACTGTGTCTCACTCCTCCTCTGTCTGTAATCTTCACTGACATCCCCCTGCGTTCAAGTGAAGTGCAAACCCCATGCCATGGCTGGTAAGCACGCACACCACTGATGCGGAGCCCACTCCTGTTACTTTGACATTGACCATTCCCCTTCCTCGGTAATTTCCAGTCTCACCGGCCTCCTCCCAGTTCCTAAACCAGACAAACCTTTCCAGTTTCTAGACATCTGCTCTTGCCTCAGTCTGAAATATGAGACTTTACGGCTTCTTGTCCTTCAGGCCATCCTCTCTTCAGACAAAGCTTTTGCAAGCACCAAAGAAGTAACCCTCTCCCTCATCCTTCTCAACCCCTTACTGCCTATCGTGTGAATTGCAAAGTGGGGTCCCCAGACTCCGAGGGCATCTACAGCAGCCGGGCAATCGTCAGAAGCTCAAGCGGTGGGCCCCTGCTCCAAATCTGCTGAGTGACAAACTCTGGGGGCATGGGGGACAGTCATTTGTGTATTTATCAGCCCTCCGGGGGATTAGGACACGCACTAAAGTTGCTGTTCTGTGACAGCATCCTGTTTTTTCCCCCACATGTTTGTTACCAACTGTCATTATTCTTTATTTAGGCTGCTTTACCCAAGTCCCTGCTAGACTCTAAGCACCGTAAGGACAGGACGCTGGTCAGCCAAAGTTGCAGTCCAGGACCACCACTGACACTAATCACTGTCTCCTGACGGAACTAATGCATGGAACACACCTCGGGAAATACTGCTTTAAATAGGATCTGTATTAGCTTATGGCTAAGATTCAAGTGTCATAAGCCACATGCCACCAATTTTACTCTTCATTCATTTATTCAATGTTTATTGCCATCTATTATAGGCCAGGTACTATTTGAGACAATATAAATACAAACAAGAGCTAAAAGAAATTAGAAGCAAGGGGGAATTGTAAAAAATCCAGGTAAACACACAATTATTTCAATCAGTTAAATGTTACAATTAAGTCCAGCAAAACCCATCAGAAACATGAGAAATATGCATGTATTTATCTTTGACCTAGTTTTTCCAGTTCTAAAAGTTAATTCTAAAAAAATAATCCGGGACATACACAGAGATTTATCAAATGAATGGCTATCATGGCATTATTTATACTAGCCTAAATTGAAACCAGAAAAAACCTAGATGTAAAAACAGGGTAATTTAAAAACTATCCTAGACATAAGACAGAAGGGTAAAAAACTTACTGTATTTTAGAAGAATTCTTAATAATCTATGAAATTTTTAATAATATACTGTTAAGTAAAAACCTGTACAAAATCATTTTTATCGTATATGTACTATAACCATATATACACATCTTGTATAGAAACATACTTAATAAATTGGACATAGAAACATACTTAAATATATTGGAAAGGTGCTTACTAAGATAATAACAGAAGTTACTAGGTGGTGTGATAACAGGTAATTTTTCCCCTCTGTTTCTCTGTATTTGCAAATTTCCTACAATGCACTTAGAGAGAAATGTGAAGGGCAATGGGTCAGAGCAGAAGGAACACGTAAACCCGTTATGTGGCATAGGGGTTATCAACACAGAGGATGTGTCATCTGAGCTGGGACCTGAGAACGCATGGGAGCTGGTGTCAGGGAGAGGTGTCAGCACCGGCAGGAGTTGGGAAAGTGTAGTGTGTTTGGGGGACAAGGAGCAGCCCAGGGAGGATGAAGCAGTTGTAGAGATCTGCAGCTCTCCACCAAGTCTAGCCTACAGAGAACAAGGTGTTTGTTCAACTTCACAAAAGAAACAAAGCCCCATATGGACAATGGCATTCTTTATTAATCAAGATCAGAGTTTACTTATGCATGATGGGCCATCCATGCTCCACAGGGCTCCCTTCTCAGCATTTTGAAAAGTCACAGACAGGTTTTCCTGTTGTGTAAAGGATAATACAAATAAACAGAAACCACACAAGGTTTCACCCTGGCTAGATTATTATGTGGTAACATCAGATGGAAGAGGAAGGAGGAGGACATTCAAGGATAACCTTGGAGCTCCCAGTGCTAGAATTCTAGAGGCAGGTCTAATCTCATGGTCTGGCCATCGTCAAAGGTCAGGATTACTGAATGAGCAGTAAAATACCTCTGTGATGCTCATTCATCGCTCAGCACCAATACATAAATTTCAAAGGCTATAAATGGCTTGACAACCTGGAGACAGATGATAAGGTCTCAGTTTCTGATCACTAAACACAATAAATCCCTTGCAAACTTGGTGTTACTAATTTTTTTTAAGACCTATCTTTTGCTGCCAATCATTTCCGGTCAATTACCTGAGACCCTGTTGACCTGAAGCATACTCAGACTTGGCTAAAAGGCAGTTAAATATAAGATTTGGGAAAGATCCATGTGGTTTTAAACACAGAGGACTGTCCTGGAGATGATTTATATGAGGGGTTAAAACTCAAACGCCAACGGAGGAATGGCAGACGATCAGATGTCTACCAAACTCAGTTTTCCCCTTCTGCAACAGAACTCAAGTTTTGGCTGGGCAGCCGATTAGGTAGAAATGTGTTTCAGATTCCCTTGCTGTGGCAGACATGCTAGAAGTTCACCGATCCATCTTTCCATTTTTCTTAGATACACAGCCTATCAGTATTTCCCAATCTCCTCTGCAGTTAAGAGAGGCCATGAGACTGCCTTCTAGTCCCTGGAATGGCAGCAGAGAGGGTATAACCCATATTCGAGCCCATAAAAAATTCCCAAGCTGATTTTTATCTCTGTTCCCAATTGCCAGGAAAAGGAGAGATTCAAAGACCCACCTGCACGAACTCAGAATGTATATAACCAGAGCCAGAAATCCTACTTCAAGAAGGCCATCCTATGTAAGCACTGGAGTCATTTATACACAAATAATATACAAAGGGTCACTTATATGGATGTTCATCACAGAATTATTATAGTAGACAACTGGAAACAAATCACTCCATAGGAAATTATTCCATAGGAGTTAAATTATGTTAACATCCGTACTACAAAATACAATGCAATCTTTAAAAAAGCTAAGATGGCTCTTTGTGTACTGACCTGGAAAGATCACCGAGAGCTATTGCTGAACACAAAAAGCAAGTTGCAGGGTGATTCGGTCCCTAAGCCAGTCAGCATTTATTCATGGTTTGTCAGGCACTATTCCAGGCACTGAGGATAAACTAGCTAACAACACACACAAAACCCCTTGCCCTATGAAGCTAAATGCATACAGCATGTATATTTAAACATTCTAAAATGATTTATCAATTAATAATATAAATGTATTTTTTTTCCTAAATATAGAGAGGGGATCCATAATGATCACCTATGGAGAAGGGAGCGGAGATAAAAAGAGGGGGGATATTAACCTCTTGGTCTATATTCTTTGGTATTGTGTGACTTCGTTTAATGGGAATGTACTTGTGCATCTTAATTCATTTTAGTGGAATGTGTTCTAGTAATAGAACCAAAACCCTGCTCTGCAGAACCCCTCAGGAGCCACTCTTACGAAAGAGGGAGGCATTTTTCCTCCCTCCTCCACCATCACTGTCATCTGTTTTATTTATTTAGACCTGCAGTGAGCTTTCTTTTGATTCAAGACTCCCGTAGCAACAAAAATGTAAGAAGAGCTCATCTTGCTCATAATCAGAAAATTATTTTAATACACAAAAGAATAAGGAATAAGGATGAAAGCCTCATTTGGGACGCAAACTAGATTGATCCCCCATCATTTCAGGGTTTTGACTGCCCATCCCCTTACTGCTAAGGCTCCTCTGCCTTTAAGGTCACGATTTCAGCTTTTCAGATGTCAGTTATCACTCAATAAACACCATAGGTGAGTTCTGAGGGCAAAATGCATTTTCGATTGAAGGGTTATTGTTTTATTTTAAAATTGTGTTAGCACCTAAAAGACCCCTGTAGCAGTGAAGATAAAATTAATCCAGTAATGCATTTACCACAGCAAACCTTGAGAACAGAAATAGACATTACTTCCCTCTGACGGAATTTTAAATCAGCATAAGGGATTAAACAGTATTATCCAGCTGATGGAGAGCGACTTGGGAATGACCATTCTGTGTGCCATCATTTGTATTCTAAGAAGTCCTTCTGGACCTTCCATGATTAATATGTCTGATATAATTCTAAGGCGGTGGTGTCTTTTCTAACTTCTCATTTCTTCTTTTCAAAAGGTCTGCACAAAGCAGAGTTCAAATCTGTGCTCTTCTTTCAGACTGCACTTGACATGATCCAGACCGAATTATAACTGTGAGACTGGTCTTGCTTCTACAATTCCTCTTTAGTTTGGTTGACTAGGGCAAGCAGAGCACATTCCCCCTTGTATTAGCACATCCACTATGGCTTACTTCTAAAACGAAATGTTGTCTGAGAGAACACAGACTGAATTGACTGAACTGACAGAAAGAACCCACAGATTCCTTCTTTCTTTTGCCTTCCTTTTCACTTGCTTCTGTGCTGGGTGATCTAAGATCTGTTCTGTGTATATAAAATAAAGCAACTCAAGAGAAAATTGTCTCTCCTTGATCCAGCATTGCCTGAAATACTTCAGCCCCAGGAGCCAAACTTTATTGCTGTGAGATTCCTTTTTTATTTAATGTGAAATATCCAGATAATCTGTCTTCCTGGGACCTGGGATAGCTTAGCTACATAGACCGCCTCTTCCCTTAAATGTCTCCTTCTTCCTTGACCTCAAGGCAAACCTGTAGCAATGTGTAGTAACGAGGAATGCCAGCCACTAGAGGAAATATTTCTGTACTTATAGGTCAACATAAGAGAAAAAGTACATTTTGTAGGCTTCATGGACACAAGCATTGAACTAGTTATAAGCAAGAATAAATTTTTTTTTTTTTTGATTCTCTGGAGTCTTTGCTCTAACTTGGTGGGTGACAATTGCTTTGTTTCTGTTTTTCTAAAAACTGATAGAAAAGTTAAGAATGGTATTTGTAATCTCTTTCACAGTGAATTTACTAAAAGTTAGCTATTATTGCTATTTTCATTCCTACCAATAACATATTTTTATCATAAACTCAATTTAAAAATACAGTCTGAGATCCAGGACTACACAGTAAAAAGCTTCTCAGATTCAATTTTAGTAAACTAAAGGAAAGACCTCCTCATGATGGCAGCTATAAAAAGTAAATGCACTAATGTTACCGTTGGCCTTAGAGGAATAAAAAGGATTATAAGAGAATACTATTAGCAGCTGCACACCACCAAACTGGATAACTTAGAGAACTGGACAAAGTCCTAGGAACACATGAATTACTAAAACTGACTCATGAAGAAATAGACAACCTGAACAGACCTGTAACAAATAAAGAAACTGCATCAGTAATGGAAACCTCTGAAAGTCTAGGACCAGACAAAAATCACTGGTGAATTCTACCAAAAATTTAAACAGGAATAAACACCAGTTCTTCTAAAACCTTTTCAAAAAAACAGAAGAGGAAACACATTTTTATTTATTCTATGAAGGCAGTATTACTATGATATCAAAGCCAGACAAATACACTGCAAAAAAATACCCAAATCCAACCAACAACAACAAAAACCACTACAGACCATTATTCCTTAAGAATATATGTAAATTCTTACATATCCTCAACAAAAATTAGAAAATTTAGCAGCATATTAGAAAGATTATTTATCCCAATGAAGTAGGACTAAGATTTCAATAGTGATTCAATAACTTAAAACTTATCAATATAGGGGCGCCTGGGTGGCTCAGCTGGTTAAGTGACTGCTTTCAGCTCAGGTCATGATCCTGGAGACCCGGGATCGAGTCCCACATTGTTTCTTCCTCTCTCAGTCACTCTGCTTGTGTTCCCTCTCTAGCTGTGTTTCTCTGTGTCAAATAAATAAATAAAATCTTTAAAAAAACAACAACTTATTGATATAAAGCACATTAATACACAAAAAAGATCATCCTAATGGATACAGAAAAGCATTTAACAACATCTAACACCCTTTCATGAGAAAAATATTCAATAGATTAAAAATAGAAAATAAAAAACCTCCCTAACAGGATAAAGGTCATATATGAAAAACATCTAACTATATTATACTCAGTGGTAAAAGACTGAAAGCTTTTCCCCTAAGATCAAAGACAAGCACTCCACTGCTTCTATCTGACACAGCACTGAAAGTTCTAGTCAGAGCAATTAAGCAAGAAGTAAAAGCCACCAAATTGGAAAGAAAGAAGTAAAATTACCTCTACCCTTATATGACATGATCTTTTTCCTAAAAAAACAAAAAAAACACAAAAAACTCAAAGAATTTAGAAAAAAACTGTTAGAGCTAATATATGAATTCAGCAAAGTCACAAAATACAAAATCAACATACAAAAATCAGTTGTGTTTTGGGGCACCTGAATGGCACTGTTGGTTAAGCATGTGACTTGTGGTTTCAACTCAGGTTGTGATCTCAAAGTCATGAGATAGGGCCTGTGTGTGGGTTCACACTCAACATGTTGTCTGCTTAAGATTTCCTCTCCTCCTGCCCCTCCCCCAACTCACGTGTGTGCTCTCTCTCTAAAATAAATAAATCTTTTTTTAAGAAAGCAGTTGCATTTCTATATACCAGCAAGGAAGAATCCAAAAAAAAAATTAAGAAAATAATTCCATTTACGATAGCATATAAAATACTAGGAAAAAATTAACCGAGAAGGTTTAAGGCTTGTACACTGAAAACAACAAAACATTGCTGCAAGAGATTAAAGGCCTAAATTAATGGGAAAATGCTCAATATTCGTGGTTTGGAAGACAATATTGTTCAGATGATACCACTACATGGTGGTATATATGTCCAAAGTGTGACACAAATTCAATGCAATCCCTGTCAACACCCCAATGGTATTTTTGGTATAAATTTTAAAAATTTAATCTAAAATTCACATGAGGGGCACCTGGGTGGCTCAGTTGGTTGGGCAACTGCCTTCAGCTCAGGTCCAGGTCATGATCCTGGAGACCCGGGATCGAGTCCCACATTGGGCTCCCTGCTTGGCAGGAAGCCTGCTTCTCCCTCTCTCACTCGCCCTGCTTGTGTTCCCTCTCTAGCTGTGTTTCTCTCTGTCAAATAAATAAAACCTTTAAAATAAAATAAAATAAAATAAAATAAAATAAAATAAAATAAAATAAAATAAAATAAAATAAAATAAAATAAAAATAAAATAAAATAAAAAATAAAATAAAAACTAAACTAAACTAAACTAAACTAAAATAAAATAAAATTCACATGAACTGTTAAAGCCTCGTGAAAAGCTGCCAGCTAACAACACACTCAATGGCAAAAACTGTTGTCTTTTCCTCTAAAATCAGGAATAAGACAAAGATGCCCACTCACTAGTTCTACTCAGTATAATATTAGAAGTCCAAGTTAGAGTGCTTAAGCAAGAAAAAGAAATGAAAGTCATCCAAATCGGAAAGGAAGAAGAAAAACTATGTCTATACAGACACAACCTAATTTTATATCTAAAAAAAAACCCTGAATGAAACCACAAAAGGACCTGTTACAGTGTAAACAAATTCAGCAAAGTTATAAGATATCAAAAAACACATGCAAAAAGGTGCATTTTTTGGCACACTAGCACTGAACTATTCAAAAAAGAAATTAAGAAAATTAATCCTTAATAATAGCATAAAAATTAATAAAACACTTAACCAAGGAGGTGAAAGACTAGTATCTGAAAACTACAAAACATTGATGGAAGAAATTAAGACAAAAAAGTTGCAAAGGTATCTTGTATTCATGCAATGGAAGATGATGTTAAAATTTCCATACTACCCAAGCACATCTACAGATTCATTGCTATCCCCAACAAAGTTCCCATGGCATTTACAAAAATAGAAAAAAAAAATCCTAAAATTCATGACACCAACAAAGAAATGTTAACAGCCAAAAAAAACTTAAGAAAAGAGCAAATCTGGAGGCATCACACTTCCTGATTCGAAATATATTAACAAAGCTACAGTAATTGAACAGTGTGATCCTGGCATAAAAAAACAGGCATAGGAACCAATGGAACAGAATAGAGAACTCAGAGTTAAACTCATTCATATATGATCCAGTGGTCTTCAACAAAGCTGCCAAGAATACACAATGGGGAAAAGATTGTCTTTTTAGCAAATGGCAATGAGAAAACTGGGTATCCACAAAAGCAAATGCCCCAGCAGTTCCATTGCTAGGTGACTATTCCCCAAAGAATTGAAAGCAAGGATTCAAATAGATACTCATACACCCATGTGCATGCAGCATTATCATAATAGCTAAGAGGTGAAAACAGCTTAAGTATCTATCAACAGATGAGTGGAAAGACAAAACCTAGTATACGATGGAATATTATTCAGCTGTTCAAAGGAATGAAGTTCGGAGACATGCTACAACATGGATGAGCCTTGAAAACATTAGACTAAAGAAATGAAGTCAGAGACAAAGGTGCAACCGTTATAGGATTCCATTGTTATGAAATATCTAGAACAGTTAAATTCATAGAGACAGAAAATATATAGATGAAGCATGAGAGACTTTGGACTCTGAGAAATAAACTGAGGGTTGTGGAAGAGAAGGAGGTGGAGGGATGGGTGAGCCTGGTGGTGGGCATTAAGGAGGGCACATATTACATGGAGCACTGGGTGTGGTGCATAAACAATGAATCTTGGGACACTGAAAAATAAAATAAATTATTATATAAAAAGTGGGTATAGAGAGCAAAGCAAAAAAAAAAAAAAAAAGTTACCAGAGATTAGGTGGAGGGAGAAATGGCAAATTATCACTTAATGGGTATACGGTTTCTATTTGGAATGATAAAAATTTCTGGAAATATTGATGATAGTTGCACACACTATGAAGGTAATTAAGGCCACTGAATTAAAAATGGTTAAAATGGCAAATTTTATGTATTTTAGGCTATATGTTACTTACCACAAAAAAAGGTAAATAAAAAATCTACGAGTAGCACCGCTGAAATTAGTAATAATACCACGTTGTTACCTACAAAGAACCATTCCCAATTTTTCTATGCATAATTTAGAAAACAAAAAGTGACCCTTACATGTCAGAATTTATGTATTTTTTTGCCTAACAGGTAAAATGTAAATGATTCAATAGACTTCCTCAGTTCTGCCTAACATATTAATAAAGGTACACAACAGTGTAAAAAAAAATGAATGCACTGCTACGAGAGATTAAACGTTCTTGCACTGGGACATTCACAAAAAAGTAGATGATCATTCAGGAGGAAAATATTTGAAGGAATTTTTACAAATGGCAGGGTCTTAGACAAGGTAAGGGTTCAAAGTACCTTCCATTCTTAAGAGTCTAAGCATCTATGAGAGTTGTACACAACCAGAAACCCTGCCAAGGTTAAATTATTTCTTTTTCCCTTCGGCAGTGGCAAACCTGCAGTTTCCAGCATTCCTGATGACAATTTACTACCTTGGGCTGGTGGTGGCTTCACTGAAGATATTCTCTGCTATCATTCCCGTGCCTGAAATGTCCCTAGAGTGTATCAGGTTTCATAAAGCAGATCACCTTAAAATAGTTCTTAATTACAGAATGGACCAGATTCCTCTATGAAACTGTAATATAGAAAATAAAGTTCTGCTAACCCTCAGTGTCTGCACGTATTTCCAAGGAGGATATCAAGGGTATGGCACCATCAGGAAGGCCAGAACGAAGACGAAAAGGTGATGTGTTCACAGCCTACTGACCTCAAACTCACAGCCTGTGAGGAGGGCGTCTAAGCACATATTGTCATGGCGATTGTCAGTGCTGTCATTTCTTGATCTTCCTCCTCCTGCGGGCTGTGCCTTATTCACGCTTGCTCTTACTAATGGCATACAACATCATCCATTTCGCAAACACCGTCACGGTCTCTCAGTTAAATGTTCACTCCTCCCAGACTTTACCATGAGTTTTCTAGAACAAAGATGACTTCAAAGATGGGTCCGTGGCTCCTACTTAGAAAGCAGGGCTAGGCACCGAGGTATCCAAACACAAAGCTGGGCCATAGAAGGGTGGTATGGAAAACTGAGAATCTAATCAAATACATCTATGCCTTGCATTCTCCACCTGCAGTCTTGCCCAGAACGAAGATGCTCAAATCCCCATTAGTGGGGCGGGGCCACCCAGCTGTGGAAAAACAGAGCTGGACTCCAATCTGCTTTGTGGGTCCTCAGCGGTGGCCAGCTGATCAGAAAACAGCTCACGTGGGGCGCCCAGGTGAGACAGGATGAACACAGCTGGCCGTCAGAGCAACAACAAAAATGCCACTTGATTTGGGGGCCGAGTCAATCCAGCTGGGAAATCTCTCCAAGAAAATCTCTAGAAATGCTATTTCAGCTTTGATTCTCCTAGTCAAGTTTGCCCCTCAAGTCGGAGACTCAAAAACAGCACTCTACCTAGCCGGTGTCAACCCAGTGCCACCTGAGCTTCTTTTCCTTTGGCCTTTTCAGAGTGATTTTAGCTCTTTTGGCGGGAACACTGGAGAGACCAAAGGGACCGTGTGCTGGAAAGGGGGCCGTGCCCACCTCTCGTTTCCAGAAGATGGATTGCCACACTCGCTGGTGACTCGTGGATTTTCTCCCATGAAGATCTGAAGCCTGGGCCTGAGGTACAGTGAGCCGTGTTACTGGCATTTGCAGAAACCTTGACATCCCACACTGCAGTTCATGACTGGTGTCAGACAAAGGAGCATATAAATGACTGCCAGCCCGACGATGAGGCCAGTTATTACCGAGCTGTACTTTCCCCAGGTCTGAAGACTCACAGTGGTGGCACTGAAGCATGCCGGGGAGAAGATAAAATTTAATTAATAATTTCCTTAGAGGCCAACAGTCTATTACAACTATGCTCCTTGCTATTTCCTGCAATGACCTTATAGCTCATAAACATCACGGATGCACCCTTGGTCAGAGTCTCATCCCCAGGTTCAATTTATGACTCGGGTTACCCTGCATAATTAACGAGACTGAAATAAAGATTTTCAGATGCTATTGCTGGAAACGTCACAGGTCTGCGTAAGGCAGGTGTGGGCCTCCCTCCCTCTGTGCAGTCAGGGCCTGCAGTTGACAGCGTGATTTCCTAGATTACTACAATGCATTCTGGACATAGCTGAGGAGGAAGGTGAAGTCTGCTCCTGAGTTACAGGGGGTGCGTTCTGTTACAGAGTCAGGACACTAAATTAGGTAGTTTTTATGCATTCCAAAAATGGACTCAATTTACTTGTTTTTTAAAAACACAAAATTACAAAAAGTGATGTAACGAGAGGAGACTTCTTCTCCTACAGTAAAACACTTGTTTCTTTACTATGAAATGACGATTTGTTTTGGACCTATTATGTGAACATTTTTTGTAGAGCTGTGGAGGAAACAAAGTTGTTTTTTTTTTTTTAAGATTTTATTTATTTATTTGACAGAGAGAAACACAGACAGAGAGGGAACACAAGCAGAGGGAGTGAGAGAGGGAGAAACAGGCCTCCCACCGAGCAGGGAGCCTGATGTGGGGCTCAATCCCGGGTTTCCGGATCATGACCTGAGCCGAAAGCAGTCGCTTAACCAACTGAGCCACCCAGGCACCCCAGAAACAAAGTTTTAATTGTCTTTGAGAAGAGCAGCTGGCATAAAATCTGGCAAACTGTTTAATATCTATCTGTTGAACGAATGAGTCCATGAATTCATTGTGGGATATTTTATATTTTGAATTACTGAAAATATAGACATTTATATAATCAGAAAAATAACAGTAAGATCACCTGCAAATGATAATCTCTACCCTCTTAAAATTAAGAACCGAGGTTGGCTACTGCCAGACTCTAATGTACCAGGGCAGGGAGGGATTGGTATCAAACACTGGTGAGACTTATAGGCTGCATGGCCAACAGCCAAGGTAATTCCCTCAACTTTCCAGAATAAAACCCAAACTCGAAGTACAAGGCATTCTACTCTTATCTTTGGCATACTCCTCTCCCCATCCTGTGCTGTAGCTAGATCACTCCTCATTCCCTTCAAACACCCCAAGCTTTGCTCTGTGCCTGGCAAGCATCATAAACGCCTGCTGAAGACTTGAAATCAAAAGAGAATTAATCACTATGCTTTTACTGGTGGCATTCTCTCTGGTGAGGTGTTCCTTCCCAGTTGCTCATCCATGACAACTCTCTTCCTTTTTCTCTCTCCACCTGTTCTTCAGAGGCTACCTCAAATACTCCCTAGAACAAAGGGATGCACTGTCGGTGTTCGTCTCGTTCGCTCATTTGTTCACTCAGTCATGTATACCCCATCTCATTTTCAATGGTTAAGGCATCACACATGTTGGTTGAGTTGCATGGAAGGAGACAAGTGTATCGATAGCTTTGTGAGCAGAGTCCTTAGTGCCCAGGCAGGCCACCTTCCTTCCAGTTCTCATCCACATCCCAGCTGATGACAGGGAGAGCACTTTACACTAGTGACAGAACTTAGCATCTGCTCTGGACTGTGCTAACCTCCTCACATAGCCTTACTTCACTCGCACACCCAACACTGCTCTGATCTATGTACCTTCTCCCCACGTTACAAGTAAGGAGACCAACACAGACACCCCAAGTAATCCCGTCCCTGAATCCCACGGCTAGGAATGGCAGTGTCAGCATGTTGATCCGGACCAAAGTCTGAAACTCTGCTTCACAATTTGGCCTCTCTCTCTTGGTTTCACATCAGAAACAGATGTGAAAGTGTGTCTACTGAGTTACACGGTTCAGGAAGAAAGCTCGGGTGCCATGGCTGCCTATCTGATGCCAGTCTCCCAATGTGTGCAGTCACTTGACCACCTGGATATTTAGTCTGCATGAATGCAAACATCGGGATATTTGGAGAAAAGATGCTCATGTAAGCATTTCCAATTTTATCTGAATGCCTGGCTTTATACAATAACCAGACAAGGCATTTTTCCTGAAATCAGAACATAGAGGTATGATTAAAAAATTTTTAGGCCAAGAGTATACACTGTTTCATTATTACCAATGGAAATATGAATTTTCCTTTCAATCTACCACAATGTTTCAAAGAATCAGTGTTGTCATAATATGATGCTCTGTGAAAATAATTCCTGTGAGCCCAATCAAATCCAACTGAGGTTCAAATAAAGGGTGAGGGAAAATGCTGAGAATGAAGTGAATTCTCGATCATTGCAGATTCTTCACCATCCAACATTGTAATAGAAGTGGGACTTTTTTTTTAAAGATTTTATTCATTTATGACAGAGAGAGATACGAGAGAGGGAACACAAGCAGAGGGAGTGAGAGAGGGAGAAGCAGGCTTTCCATTGAGCAGGAAGCCTGATGCGGGGTTCGATCCCAGGATATCAGGATCATGACCCAAGCCAAAG
Organism: Spilogale gracilis; assembly: GCA_004023965.1. NCBI lineage: Eukaryota > Metazoa > Chordata > Mammalia > Carnivora > Mephitidae > Spilogale > Spilogale gracilis. Next base: position 27,099 of record PITA01017199.1, on the reverse strand, counting down.
GCAGATGCACAACGAATGAGCCACCCAGGGACCCCGAAGTGGGACTCTCTTATAGCTATTGATGGTCTTAACATGCTACTTCAAATTTTCCATTTTATTACCCCCCCTCCCGCTTTTAGAATTTTGTTTCAGTATCCATCTAGGAAGCTCAGGATCCAGAAATTTTCATTAAAACAGTTACATGCCTGTAGCATACTCATGATCTCTCCCAATTTACACCAAAGTCCAAAGAGCGGACTCAAAGCAATTAATACTTCACCCTGACCTGCCAATGACTACCTTACTCCTTCAAATCTTGCATGCATAAATAGCAAAAGGCATGAGAATCTCCAAATCTAACAACTCAATAGCTGTTTCGTCTGTTTTTTTTTCCCCCAGTGGAGCTGGTTCATAGATTTCCAACCAATGCTTCATTTATGCTGACCGCCCTCACGTGTATCTGAACAATGCTTTGTCTTTTCCCTACATCAAATGCCTGACTTAACTGAGGAGAGACAGTGTGTGTGTGTGTGTGTGTGTGTGTGTGTGCGCGTGCATGTGCGCACCCATGAGCGCTGGCAAGCATGGGGGGGAGGATGGAGGGAAAGAGAGATTAAGAGACATAGAAAAGAGGAAGAGTGGATAGAAATGTGGACATAACAGGGTCTTAGGATAATATAGTCCTATAGAAAAAATTCCTTAAAACTGCTTGTTACATGTTCTGATGCAAATTCAGCTTTTAGGAAATTTCTCCCCAATATGCAAAATGATGTAGAAATAGTAAAGGTTACAATATGGAAACAATGGAAAAAACCAAGTGCCTAAGAAGAGAAGCCAGGTTTAATAAATTTAAGAGCATGTCTATAGTGGCATACTATCCAACTACTGGAAGCCATGTGATAGAAGAATATTTTATGGTTATTTATGACCTATTTCGATTGCAGATGCATGCATGGTCAGAGTCTCATCCCCAGGTTTAATTTAGGACCCAGGTCGCAACTGTGTTGTCAGCTGGACTAAAATGAAGATTTTCTGAAGCTACCACTGGAAACACCACGGGCTCTGTGAAAGCAGATGTGATAATTTTCTGGGAACAAGAAATGAAGTCTCCCAGGACTAAGGACTTGAGCCACTCAACATCAATTCCATCTCAGGGCTGTGGGACATTTTGGCATTATCTGTTTGGGGGACAGAGGGATCAAGACGCAGTGTTTCTGCCTTACTGATTAATAATTCATAACATCTAGAGACTCCCAAGCAGAAATAAGATAGGGGTGTGTGCACACATCTTCCAGGATGTGCCTCTGTGTGTGTTCAGCAAATAATTCCTGGATCTACAGAACTTGGCCCATCATGGAAGAAGATGTTCTATAACAGGTTTTATCCTTCCTTTAAGTGAAAATAAGAAAATAGAATGATCCAGTCCAATTTTCCCCCAAGTTGCATCCAACTTCCAGTTTTGTCTGTATTATGAAATTATGGGCAAAGAAGATTTTCTCAGTGAAGGTCAATCAATTGATCTATTGATCTGTTTGTCTGTCTGCAATTCCATGTGGTATCTTATCACATTAAACCTAAAATGTGAGTACAGTCTCAATCCCCTAATAAAATTAATTTTGATGTAACCACATTAGGAAATGTCATTACTTTTGTGTCAACGATGTTTCCATATCACCCTGAAAAACTGCTATCAATGAAAATTCTTCAGACCTATCTTTTTTCCTTAAGATTTTATTTATTTGAGATAGAGAGAGAAGGAGAAAAAAAAAAAAGCACAAGCAGGGAGGAGGGGCAGAAAGAGAGGGAAAAGCAGACTCCCCACTGAGCATGGGGCCTGATATGGGGCTCAATCCCAGGACCTCGGGATCATGATCTGAGCTAAAGGCAGATGCTAAACCAACTGAGCCACCTAGAAGCCCCTCCTCAGACCTATCTCAATTAAGAAACATATTAACATTAGTAGCACTGCTAGAAAGTAGATCCAAGGCAACACTCCTAGGGATACTTCCTCCACTATAATCTTATTTATCGTCTTCACATCTTTGGTAAATATCGTAACTCCTGATGATGACAAATCTGAAATAACTTCAATTCAGAACTGGAACTCCAAATATATGCAATGTAACTATATGTTGGCTCTTAATGTACTATTAAATAAGTGCTAGATCCAGTTAATAAGCATTGATAAACATTTTTTCCTAGGTCTTAGCTCTTAATAAGAATGACAGACAAATACATATTAAAAACACAGTTCATTCTTCTATAAAGATAGCTATCTCCATCTCACAAGAGGAGGTTCTACTACTTTAACTTTACAGAGTGCCAGTTTTCTGGTGAGTTCGGTCTTAGACATACTGACAAGTCAGAATCATGAAATCTTAGGAACGGACACACCTACATTAGAAAGAAACCCAGAAATGCATAAAAGGGGATGGAGCATCAACTTGCAAGTCATGACCGGTTATGACCGCCAAGAGAGAATCCAGGAGAAGACAAAACTTGCCCGCCACCGTGTAGGCTACTTCTGAGAAGAGCCCCCTCACCAGGACCACTTCGGAACTTTACTAGAGTAGCGCCCACCCCCACTCCCCAACTCTCCACTTTTCTGTGGCACACACTTCAGTAAACACTACTTTCAATCCATTATCGTGGTTCACACAGGTTGTCACGTGCTCCCCGAGATAGTCAGCCGGGTACTGACTATGAAGTTGGCACCTTCCGGTTTATCCCACATCGTGATAAGGAAGACACTTCCTGAAACTCCTCCCTGCTGCAGGACTCCATCCTCCCATGGTGTTGCAGGTATTCCCCGCCCAAGCACTCTTCTTGGGGGGGGGGGGGGAGGCGGGTTACTCACAGGCAATTGAAGACAGTTATATTGCACTCCACTTCCTGGGAGCTTCGTTTACAACCCTTTAGTGCACGTGGGTGTTTTTTCCTAACAAATGGTTTTATTTCTTCACCCACGTTAATGCTTTTCAGTATCATCTGGAGAGGCATGATTGGTTTCATCTTCCCCTGCCTGTCCCCGCAGCCCCCCAAAGTGGCAGAGAAAAAAAGAAAGACACATTTGAGTATGATGTAACCTAGCAAGTCCCTTCTTATGAGAGATCAGTCTTCAGAGAAAGAGAAAAAGACTCTGGAAAGCAGTAAGATGATAGGACCTCTAAAATGTTTTTTGGGTTTTTTTTTTTTTAAGTGTTCTTCAATCAACCATCTCAGAAGACTTCTCTTTATGACCCAGCTAACAGCAATCACATTGTTATTTACTTTATGCTTATCATACTCCCAGTCTGATGCATAATGTTTCATAGGGTTTATTTTGGTCATCCCTTACAACTCTATGAAGTCCTTATTATAACAAATCTCCTTTTTGCCAATGAAGAACGGAAGCATCGGGACAATCTGTTCAAGGCCACTTGCCTCTTCACTAACAGGTCTAGGACTGAACATTATGTCTGCAAAAAATCAAACGAACAAGAATGGTGCTTAAAGCCATTTAGTTATTTGCCTTCGTGTGTGTGTGTGTGTGTGTGTGTGTGTGTGTGTGTATGTGTGTGTGTGTGTGTTGGGGGCTGCAAGCTCCGATGCTGGGCAGGTCATTGCTAAGAGTAGAGCAGGCTGGGAGCAGGCAAGGGCAGCCCCGAGTCCTCAGACTTGACCTACAGGAGGTCCCTCTGCTGTTCCTCTGCAGCTAACTGTGGGCCAAAGCATCTGTGTGTTCACTGTGGCCAGAGGATCAGAATTTTCAAGGGAAGATGGAAATACGGGTATTTCTTTAACACTGTGATTTTCAAATGTTAACAGCTCATTAAAGAATATTTAAACATCGAGCCCACTCTCTATGGGCCACACATAAGCAGAGGCAGAGTTCAGGTCCTGTGCCCCCAGTTTCTGATCCCTGCCTTTAACCTTGACAGGTGTGATCAGGCTGCCTTAGTAACAAGAAATATCTGTGGCCCAACCACTCCATCTCTCCCTCTGTCTAGTCACTAGGAGCAGGGTAGCACACTCTTTACCACTCTCTGCTCTAAGAAGCAGGGCTAAAACTGAGCAAGCTTGGGAGAGGTCGGCTTTTCCCGCTAGTGACAAGGAATCTGTTCCTCTCTCCCCTCCAGGCTGTTGCGGTAGCATCTTGGGAGTTGCCCCCGGCTTCCTTGTGTGGTTCAGCTATAAGATATCTATTTTGTGCGTCTTAGGGGAGAAAGAAAAAAAAAATCCCCGTGAAGCTCTGAAAAAGAGTTTAGCTTCAGCTTCCTCTGTTCAAATTGTAGAGGTGAGAGTCATTTCCACACTCAGCAAACCTCATTTTTTCTTCAGCACACCCTGGTTCAAAAAAAGTAAGAGTAATGTTTCTCCAGAGTAGAGAGGTCGCGTTTGGACAGAGAAACCTACAATTTTAGCATTACGTGATATGAAAAGGCACTTTAAAATCGTCACCGAAGGGGCATTCTTTAAATCCGACCCTTTGGTGGACAATTAGATCTCTTTCAACAGCAGAGAAAACCTCTGCTCTTTGAAGGTGAGACTCACACAAACCTCTATATTCATTCATCCTCCTGAATTTCTCCCAGAGACCTTAGCATCGGGAAATCAATCTCGCTCACTGTTGTATCCCCAGCACCTGGCACAAACATTAATAAGTATTTGTTGAATAAATGAATAAAATGAAAGAAGGGCTCGGATCAGTTGGGACCGAGATAACATCTATGCTGTGATTTATTCATTCAAATATGTTGGAATGAACTCAGGTCCCTATGGAGTGTGCTTGAAGAACAAAAGGTGGCCGCTGTTCGGATCACTAGGAGACTTTTGTTTTGCTGTGTAGGGTGGAATCTGAGGGCAACAGCGGATTTTCTCAGAACAAAGGTGGGGAGAGAGGATTTCTGAGTGGATGTGTGGGTGAGCAGGAGAGAGAAAATACCTGAAACTTGAGTGGCACACGGGCAAGCCATGGGGTGGGGGAGAGACCGCGGGCTGTGTGATGGCACCTCCCCCGCCCTGTCTATAAAACCTTCAGCAAAATATCATCAAGGATTTTGGAGTCAAGCAACACAGTCTGTATTAACAGCATAATTGCCATGCATACTCGACACGAAAAACGAAGGTGAATATAACCAAGTCCCCTCCTTGGAGGAACAAATCATCGAGGAAAAAATAGCCAGAGAAACAAAACCTTATACAATGTGTTCTCAAGCTGCTCAGAGATAGTTGAAAAACACCAGTGATTTAAAGAAAGAAATTTATTGCCCACTTCCTGTGTGCCAGGCATATGCTGGGCCCTAGTGATATGGTAGCAAAGGAGCCAGTCAAAGTCCCCTGCCCTCAAGGAAAAAAATGCAATTAATCTAAGGAATGGGATAGAATCTATGATCGGGGCTCTGACGGGAATAAAGAGGAGGTGACCGATGATGACGACAGATGAGGTTCAACATTAACTAGGTGGTCGGGTTTGGCCTCTCTCAGGATGGGAAAAAGCCAGTTACACAAAGGTAAGTGGATAAATCTTTCCAAGAAGAGCAAAGAGCTTTATCCAAAGGACTGGAGGTGATACAAGGCCAGTGGTGAGGAGCAAGGTGTAGAAGATGGTCAGAGAGGCAGGCAGGGACCAGATGAGGAAGTCAGAGAACAAGACTAGGTTTGCGAGGATAACGGGTGGACTGGCAAAGACTCACAGCCGATGACTGGAACGTAAAGGTAAAATGTAATCACAACACAAGGGCCTTGGCATATGCACCATCTCTGGGGGGGATGCTCTCAAACACTGACTCTCCAGGGGGCAGGAAATAATTTAGTCTAGTTAATTGCCCTTCGGGACTGCTCTGTGCATGCATGTAAAACTATGGATTATCCAGCCCCAGATGCAAATGAAAAGGGCATAGTAGGTCAGTGGTTTTCCAGAAGACTTTTCTCACTTGAGGTAGAAGTGAGAATGCCAATTAGCCTCATTTCTGTGGAAGGGAACTGGGAGAGGAGAAACACCCAGAGAATTGTGCTTCCAATTGGTTTGCAAATCATACCAACCACCCCAAAATTAAGAAAAGAAAAAAGGCTCCTTTGCTCTTGGGACCTTAAATGATTAGAAAGAGTTGTTATTTGGCTGATTTTCACACTTCATTAGCATATGCATAATTTAACAAGGGAACATGCTGGGGGCTGGCACGGGTGAGGGCAGCTCTCCATACCCACGGACTAAAAACTGGGGCAGCGGCATTGGGAGCGCTTAATTATGCCAGCAAGGCAACGGAGATGAGCACAGAGTGGGGTGAGCACATGACAGAGACATGGAACAGGCACAGAGAGACACTGGTGTCTGCTTTCACCCACAAGCACACCTGTTCTGAGAGCTGTAAGGCACACCTCAATGTTCTCCCCAAGGACAAAGTCTCATGTGCTAATCCTCACATTCCCCACTCCATTGGCCGTCAACATCCTACACCAGACAGTCACATTTCCTTCTCAAAAAATCTGGGATGCCAAGAAGAGTCAAGTATTATACTATGGTGGTCTGTATCATATTCCGCTGGGCACTGAAGAGAAGGATGTGGACAGGTGTCTTAAGCGCTGAATAATACGGACTCTAGGAGAGGGCTCACACCTTCAAATTTCACTCCTGGGTTCCCTGAATAGATCCACAAGCAGAGAACCAACGATAAAATTTACAACCAATCCTGTAATTTAGTTAACATTTAGATTTTCTTTCCTCCACTCCAACTATCCCTTAAATCCCAAGATGAAAAGAAAGAAAATGCTACTTTCAAGGAGAAGACTCAAGTAGGCCTGGTCACCTGGTCACCAAGCCATTCTGGTCTTGTTTCTCTGCTTGTGGTCCTTAGAAGGGCACATCCATGACTCAGTAGTTGATGAGTAGAATCAGAAGGGTGTTTCTAAGAAGAATAGGCAGGGAGTTTTACAATTCTCATACTGTATCTCACATTATGACCATATTCAATGCCATATAACTTTAAAACTGTGACTATATTGTATTGATCTATCTTAGTCGACTGGTCTATTCAGAGAGAACTTACACATCTTTTTCTGCTTCTGATACCTTCTCAGCATCAGTTTCCCTTTCTTCTGTTAAGAAAACCCTGTTTTTTTTCTTTTTCTGACTCCAATCTGCTCTATGTATGTGTGTATGCCTTTAAGGCCTGCACTAATTGGCATACTCCGTCCCCCTCTCAGCACTGATTGGTCTAAGCACAAAAAAGTACTCCATATTGGACCAATGAGAGTTAGGTTCACGCTTCTGCTGCTGCACTGAGAAGACTGTAATATATTGCTTTCACCGACTTCACGCCAGCCCCTCGCAGCAATCCAAACATGTCAAACATTTTCATACCTCTGTGCTTTTGCAGATGCTATTCCACTTCTTGAATGAATGAAGATCCATCAGTTCTTCCATATGTTATTTTGGCTTGAATCCTCAAACCTTATGCTATCATATTTAACTTAATAAGAACGTACTCATTACCATTACACCAGACCATCAGCTGTCTCCCCATCAACCATTCTTCCCCTCTTCTGCCAACAGTCTCCTGGCTTTCCCCCTGGTCACCCTCAAGTCATGTGGGTAGTACCCATCCTTCCTTCAACATTAAAGTTAGACTCTAAGTGTCTTGCATCCCCCAGACAGTCAATCTTACTGAGTACAGGGAACAGACTCAGGGTTGGGTATGGAATCCAAATAAACCAAATGAGAGGTCAGGATTTATTTCCTAAGGACTTAAGGAGATGTGAAACCCCGAAATACATCAGTCCATTTTCCAACACAGACGAAGAGCCTGCAAACAGCTGCTGGGTATACATACAAAGTGGAAGAGAGAGACTGTTGATCCAGGGTGACACAGCTGAGCTCTGGATCAAGCCTTACCTGAAGTTAGTAGTCTTCTGAACTTCTCATCTGTATGTACCAAATTTGTTGATTAAGCAAAATTTTTAGTAGGATTTTTCAGCCTGGTAACTAAAATATTCCTAACCAGTAGTGTGACAAATAGTGTTAAATAGTCTAGGAGCCAAGGCAGAACCATGCTCTTTTTTTTTCCTTAAAGATTTTATTTATTTATTTGACACAGAGAGAGATCACAACCAGGCAGAGAGGCAGGCAGAGAGAGAGGAGGAAGCAGGCTCCCCGCCGAACAGAGAGCCCAATGCGGGCCTCAATGCCATGACCTGAGCTGAAGGCAGAGGCTTTAACCCACTGAGTCACCCAGGCACCCAGGAACCATGTTCTAATCAAGTCCAAATGGTTCATGCATTCATTCATTCAACAAATACTTGAACACTTATAATATACCACGTAGTGTTCTAGGGCATTAGGGGTATAGGAATGAACAGAATGAACAAATAGCCTCCTGAAGCATGGATTCTAGTGGAAGGAGATATTTAATAAACAATCACAATGATAAGTAAATAAAATATATCATACATTAAAGAGGGCTGTGAGCAGATAAGAGGTCAGGCCTATCAGAAGGGCCAAAGGGAGAAGGGGATTACAATTTCAAAGAGCTACTTAATAAAGGCTCCTCAGAAAAGACAACATTTGGACAAAGGCTTCAAGGAAAATGGCTATCTATGCAGGTATGTTGGAGAAGGGAAGTCCATGCAAAAAAGACACCCAGAACTAAGACCTTGAGTTCTGGCAAGTTCAAGCCCCAGCAAGAAAGCTGCTGAGCATGGAGAAGGCAGCAGGAGTGAGGTCAGAGAGGAAACAGAAGAGGAGAGGATGAATGGCCTTCCAGACCACTGTAGGGACCCCTGTCATGCTGAGTGAAATGGAGAGACTTTGGAAAATTACCAACAGAGGGGTGATAGGATCTGACCTCAGCTCTTCTGGGAATCAGACTGCCTACTATATGGAGAACAGATCTGGGTGTCAGAGGCAAAAGTGGGAGCAGGGGACTGTTACATAATGCATGATAATGGCTTGGGTCAGTATGGGAGCTGTGGAAGTGATGAAGAAGGATGGAGTTTTGAGCAGAATTTAAAAATAGAGCCAATAGTATTTCCTGATGCATTGGAATGTGCAGTGGGAGTCAAGAATGACTCCAGGTTTCTGGTCAAGGGAAGAAGGAGGAAATTGCCAACACCTGAAAAAGGGACCACTGCAGGCAGAAAAGGTTTGTTCAGGAGGTGATCAGAAGTTCAATTTGAAAATACTAAGACTGGATGTTTTAGTAAACATCCAAGAAAAGAGTCTCAAGAAATTGGTTATGTAAGCCTGGAATTCAGGAAAGGACTGGATTAAAGGGTGGAATTTGAGAGCTGTCAGCATTCAGGTAATATTTTCAGCCAGAAAACTAGACAAAATAACAAAGGGAACAATTGTAGATGAAAAGAACAGATCCCAGGGACCAATTCATTTAATGAACTCATTTAATCCCCAAGATAACCTTATGAAGTCAGTTCCTATGGCTACCCTAGCTTTACATTTGAGGAAATCAAAGTCTAGAGATGTCAAGATGAGACAGCAACTTGGCCAAGAACACACATGTTCGTCTGTCTATCAACACTTTACTTGGCATGCAGGGACGGAAACCCAAGCAGTCCAGCCCCAGAGTCTGTGCTCTTAGATATTACTCAATATTGCTACCTGTTCCAAGAGGAATTATTTAATCATCTGGTAGATGTTTAAGATTAGCAATAAATAGAGTGCGCAGGACCTAAGAGGGGCCCACTAAGCTAAAAGAATTCAGTATCCTGCCTCCAGAGCTAGAATGGGCTACAAATACAATGCCGAGATAAAGGGAAGAGTGGGACTTGGGAGCTGGAAGACCAGTTTGCTCAGTTGTCTTCATACTTAGTCAGACTCACTTGGGTGAACCTGAAAAGATACAGGTTACTAGGCAACCACTGTAGACATGATTCAGTAGATACTGAATGGAGCTTGGGAATTTCATACTGACAAGCATCTCAAGATATTCTGAACACCATTTTGAGGAAAACTGTCATAGGAAATCTATGTTGGCTCATCCCTGTCCAATAGCTGTTCACCCCAGTGATCAATAAGATCGGACTTCACTTCATCTTAGCTTCACAGATAGGTCAGAGACAGAAGAAAAACAGCCTTAGGTTGGAAAAGTAGTTTGAAGTTCTTCACAAAGATCTTTAGTCTTCCTTTGTTAACCAATCGTCAATTTCCTACTTAAACTAAAATTGATCTTATTCTTTACTTATTCATACGAGTACATGAAGTAGTGCTTAAACTTTGTACAGAAAATGATGGACTGTTACTAAACACTCACTGAAAAAGGTAAGATGTGTAAGAAATTAACGCCGTGGATTTGTCAGTGGAGACCCATGCTTAGCTTACTTGGACATCTTCACCCAATGGCAGTTATAATCAAAGTGTAATAGCATTTAGCTTCAGGCCGTGAGTGACCACCCTTTATAAAGCACTGCCAAAGCAGAGCTACAAATAAAGTGGGTTGGTATGAATGCCCACTTCCTTTTTACCACTGATCAAACAGACAAGCGCAGAGCTGTTCAGAAAAAGCACATAACTCCAATAATTCAGCAAGCATTTGTGTATGTTCAGAAAAACATGAGGAACATAGCTAATATTTGCTCCTAATTTGGTTAGAATCTAAAGGTAATTGCGGGAATGATTTCCTCCAATACCAAATACCATCATCAAATGTTTGCACATCCTATTGCTTGCTGTTTCTACGTAGGGCTCTGAAAACAGTCCTTACCAACTGTCTCTATTTTGGTGATGTGACTAATCACCATATTAATATGGTGTGGTTCGATTTTTATTTCGGGCCCACTGACTCATCCCATTTATTGGTTTAACCGGGAGGCTATTGAACAGAACTGGACTAATTCATAAAGCAGGAGAACCAAGCCAACACACAGTGATTCCTCTTTCCCGCCCACTTCTCCCTCCCCACGCCGCCTCACATTTTGGTGCAAGTGAAAATATGGGGGCAAGAAGGAATAAATTCTCATTCCCATCCAACCAAGAGTTCGTCAACAATCCATTCTTTTAACCACGTTTTATTAAACATTTACACAACAATATAGTATCGTGATTAAGACGGTGAACTCTGAGCTGCATGGCTGTGAATATACCTTCAGTTTCTTCATCTGTTACTGGGGCTACTATGAACATCCACATTATGAGGAATGTTAAGAAAATCAGATGGGATAACACACGTAACATTACTGGCACAGTGTCTATCCCAAAACACATACTCTGCCCTCATGAGAGACTACCATTTTTATCTCTTCACATGCTCACTGGGAAACAACTCAGGCTTCCCCAGCTTGGACCCCTTGGCATTCTGCCACACACCGCCCAATGGCTGCCTGACAAGTGTCTCCGCTTTACCTCTTTCCCTGCAGCCGCTCATTCAGTGGTTGTGTTGCTGATTTGGACAACTGTACACCAACGGATAACAACACCCACGGAAAAACGGCATTGCAATGATCTAACATCAGAAGAGGGTTTCAGAAATTCATCTTCTCACTAAATTGATGAATGAAAAAAGCAAAGGACATCTTCATGATGGGTCCACGGGCACCGGCGACATGGGTGCACTCCAGTGATCTGCAAACCCTGCTTCCAAGTCTGCATGTGACCAGTTACCCCTTAGCCAAGCCATTAAATAATGACAGAGTCCCGGAGTAAGCAGAACTTCGAATGACCCACCTGGTCTTACCATGTACGATGCCATTTTTATTAAGGGACAGGTATAGGTTATTGGGAGATACAAGGCCACTTCCCTGCCATGTGACTGCTCTGGTAGCTGCAAATGACAGAGTACTTTTTTTCCCTTTCTGTTTTTCTTCAGGGAGTGCCCCCAGTGTGTCATACACTATGACAAGTGCCTTGGAGGAAACAGGCAATGAACACAAGATCCCTGAAGTCAAGATAATGATAACCTATGGAACACACCATTTTACCAACAAATGCCTAGCAAAGGACTTGGCCCATAACTGATGCTTCATAAGGATTTGCTGAACAAATGAACAAATGTATCATCTCAGTAGTCCCATCTATGAGCCCAGCGTAGAAAATGAAACTAACCAAGTCACAAGCACGAAGCTTCTGCTGGGAAACGCACTGTCAGAAGGCATTTGTGTCCTTCAGCTCCTAAGCCTGGCCTGGAAGCACAAGCTTTCATTCGAGCCATGCATTCCTGATGAGTGCACTCACCTTGCACTTACAGCAGTAGCCAAGGTCTACTCTGGCCTTGTGGAGCAGGCACAGTGACTCGATGGAGAGCTGCTGGCAGTGGGTCAGTTTGATTTCACCAGCCTGTGCCCCTATCCCAGAGGAAGTCCACCTTTCAAGGTGGAAGTTGCCAATCAGCTCTTGTGAGCGTCTTCAGAGTGAATTCTCTTAGTTCTTGACACCCCTGTTCCATTCTCCTAGCATGGAGACAACACACCATGACCCATACAATAACAGGTACTGCTCTGATTGCAATCAATAGAAACAAGGGCTCTCATGGACATCCTCCCAGCTATTATTTGTTGTGTGAATACAAACACGCTTCAAAGGGTTTCAGGATACTGAAGAACTCGAGGGTGCACCATCTGTGGATTCTCATCACCACAGAAAGCAAATAATTGCTTTTTAAAAAATCCATGCCACTATTGCTAATTTTTTCATTTCCATAAGCTACCCCACTAACCACCTCTGGGTATTTACACAGTTTATCTAATTATGCAGTGGTTGTGAGCATACTGAACCTTATATAGTGCATCTGTGCATACTGAATCCACCCCCCACCCCCGCCTAATTTTTAAAACTAGTTCTCTTTTGTTTCTTTTCTACGCTGTTAGCAGGAAGACAATGACACCCATATTTCTGGCCTCCAGGAGGGATTCAGGTTTTAAGAGCTGAAAAGCTGAAAGACACTGCCTTCGTGGTATGATATCACAGGATCTATTTGCCCCGGCATGCCTACAGAGACCGATCTGCTGGGTGTCTCCCACTACCGGCCATTACTGGGATCAGATGGTATTTACTGAACACGCAGTCACTGTCTTGTGAGCTCCAAATTAATGGATGACTCCTGAGAACCTAATTTTAAAATATTATCCCCATCTTTGTTATCTATATTGGTTTGTTTCAGGGCCTTACACTTTAATTGGCACTGAGGACTTCAAATGCATGACTGCAATTTTCTTTCAGAAAGCCCGGAGAGCTGCTGCCTTAAGACACGCCCTCCTTAGCTCCCAGAGTTGGGAGGGTGGCAGGAGCCGCTCAGCCACAAGCACCAGGACGTGCCACGAATCCAGAAGAGAATCAGTGTTTCTCTGGGCTGCCGGCCTGGAAACGGACAAACAAGCCATCGGGCTCTGGGGGAGCCTCCCTTTGTGACCATTCTGCCCTGCTCAGGCACTCCTCTGATTTTCGGTCTCCTCCTCGGGAGTTTTCCATTTTGATCCCCCAGTTTCTGCAGGGGGTCGGGGAGACTGGCTTCCATCCTCCAGTTGACTTTTCCCCTTCAATCCTTTTTGATTCCCTCAGAAGGCGAACTGGCCCATTCCTTGCCTCTGCAGTTTTTCATCTTCCATGGACACTTAATCTCCCGGATCCAGGGCATACCACCAGAGGGGTGACCCATGCCTCCTGTAACCCTGACTTCCCCTACCTTCTTTCATGAAGCCTTCCCCACTGGTCATCTGTTTCTAGTACCCACAAGTGGCACGGTCCTTGATGTAGCTCTTCCCTCGGGCGCATTCTCTGCCGACCGGCCAAGCTCCTCACAGACAGACGCGCGCAGGGATCAAGCTTCACGGACCGTACACATTCCGCACAGCACTGAGCCCAGTGCAGGTGCTTAGGCCATATTCTTGAGCAAAAGAATACTTTAAAGTATATAAGTACTCAAGCTTAACAAAGTTCTAGTGGGGTTAAAATCAACACCTAACATAACCGAACCACGTGCTGGTACTAAGTACAAAAACAATAAAAACAAAAACAGTAAAAATGAGTATTTACTCGGCAATTGACAATGTGCCGGTCACGTGGTTAAGGTGCTTTGCTTGGGTTTTCCCTGAACGCTCTCAACTTGATGAGGCAGGCGTGAGTATGCTAGATGGAGAATTGCAGCTTCGTAAATTAACTTCCTCGAGGAGACACAGCATATGAGCTAACCCGAATCCAGGATTCGGGTCCATGTCTGTCTGATCCCAGAGTTGGTTCTCTTGGCAGTTTTACGGCATTGTCTTGTTTTTCCTTGTGGGCCCATTAAGAAAGATCGATTCAGACTTAACCAGGCTGACTTTGAGACTTTATAAAACCTACTATGTAAGGACAGGTGATGGACACACGGAGTACTCAGAGGTGACTTTTCAATTTCCATAGGGAAGGGTTGTTGATTCCCATTCCATGGCAGACAGAACAAAGCCACTGCTAAACAAAGTTTACCTATTCTCTAGTTCTTAGGTGGAGTAATGATTTCTTCACTGAACAAGGAGGAGGCCGGTCTAGGTTATTAGAACAAATCCTGTTCCTTGGTTATCTATACTTCTTCTGGTCTTTGTCTTAAAGGTTAAATCTACCAGGCCAATTTAAATAGGAACACAGTAAAAATTTTAACTAAGAGCAATGGTTGTGGGGTTGGGGAACATAAAGAGAAAATAAGAGGAAATGAGAAATTTGGGGCACTGCTGGTAGGGAGTCTGTTCACTCTTGTTAAATGCCAGTGCTATGAGAGACCAAAGCCAGTAAAACAAGTGTGAAACCAATTGGGATTTCTCGCCTCAGGTTGCTTGAGGCGGTATGTATTGCACCCCTGAAATACAAAGTTTTGCAAGGTTGGGCTCTGGTTACTCTCCCATGCTGCAGAACGGCACAGTGCCCACCTAGCCTGGGACAACACATGTCCACTTTTCAGTCTTGGGTGAAAAGTGCTATAACCAAAAAGAACAGAGGGGAACAAAAGAGATTCAGCAAGAATGGGAATAAACCATGAATCACAGACAGAGGAGATTACCATCAAAAGCTTTTTAAAAAATCTGCCAAAGCAATATAGCTTCCTGCTAATGACTGTGACTGTAATTTCTGCATATTTTAACAGATGTTCTGTTTATAAAACTGCAACCGGATTTAGGGGTTATGAATAAAGCCAGAAGGCCCTGGAGATGTTTCTTTGTATGATTAACTGACCACAGGCCATTTGTTTTACAACAAAGATGTTCAATGATCCATAGTCCATGATTTATACCAGCCCATGTATAGTAATGGCTGATGTCTCCATGGTACTTCTCATTAGCATCTGAAGGGGGATTGGAGGAAAACAGATTATGGGAATAGCTCCCCATTGCTCTAACATGATAGTTCATTAGTGGGTGTGGAATTGATCTGAAAGAAAACTAAGATAATCATAAGCTGAAATCTGAATTATAAATTTTAACAATTAAGGAATCCAATTCAATGATAAAAAAATATGGCTTTTCATCTTCCTAGCTTTATGTACCTTGTTAAACCAGGAATGAGAGGTTTTTTTTTTTAATCTTCCAAATAAAAGACAAATCACATTAAAATTCCAATAATAATAAACATCATAATATTCTGACTTGTATCGATCACTTAACTACACATCAGGCATCTGCTGGGTGATTTACATAAATTATCCCACTTCACTCTCACTTAGACATTAACAGGATCCCCGCGGATCCAAACCAGGAAAACATAGCGGGTCATTGGCTACTTTTTCTGTTTCTCATGACCCCTCTCCTTCACTCTTGTGTGTTCTCTGAGGCTCTCTTTACCAAATGTACCTGTGTGCTCATTCATGTTCCCTGCTGCCTGATTATGTCATAGCTTGACTTAACGTCGTGGCTTCATTTCAGCCTAAGCTAAACCTGGGTGGTATTTTTTTAGTCTAAATTCCCAAAAGAAGGAATCTGATAGTCTTAGCTAACTCTGGTTTTTTGGGGGGTTGGGGGCAATGGGTGCTAGGGTCACCTCAGAGGTCATGAGCCTATCTACTGATTGGCTGCTTTTTTTTCAGTCTTTTCCCTCCAGTCCAACCATCTGTGGTGGGACAAGGTGGGTATGACACAGGGCACAGAACTGAGCCCTTCTGTGAGCCCTCTGAGGGGAGATGGGAACAGGCTGTTAGATGGGGAGGTCACCACCAGTAAGTCAAGTTCGGCCCTGAGGCTGGTGGGTAAAGGCACAGGCTATGAGATGGGGCTGCCTGCCCCTGCCTCATGTTAGCTGCAGGACTGCAGGCAGTTATGGAGTAAGACTCAATTTTATTCACTCATCTATAAAATGGGACTATTAGAATTGATGGGGTTGTTATGGGAAGGAAGGGGGGACATGGGTGCTTAGCACAGTACCCGATACAGAATCCACATTTCATCAGTCTCAGCTATGACCATAATACTTGGACTGCATTTCATTAATAACAAGTTTTAATTGCAATAACCTCTGTAGACAAGCTCAAATTCAAGGAGTTTTCAAGGCCAGTTAGTTTCCAAGTGGCCCCACTTAACCGTGCTGAAACAAGAGGGAGGAGCAGCTGTGTGTGTCCGTCATTCACATCAACTTGGTCATTTTGTTTTTATTGTGAACCAACTAAACCTGGTTTAACAGAAGTCAGGGATGGGGCAGGGGATGTCCTAGACCTTCCTGAATGACCCCAACAAATGCCCAGTGGTGCCTGGGGCTTCAGGAATAACAACCAGCTTTGAGGAACTCACCATAAATCCCAAGTCCCCTGTTTCATGCCACTTTTTCTCCCATCCAGAGTCCCAGCACCCAAGACTATTCCCCCTCATTTTCTTTGGAATGCATCAGATCCTTCATTCCGTTTGAAATGTCTGGGTCAGTACTCAACATCTGGCAGAGCTACCCCCAAGTTTGTTGGATAATTAAATTCTACCCACGAACTCAACAGGGGGTGGCAAATGAGTACCTGAGGGCACTGCCTGGCCATGGAAGTTTCATCTGAGTGTCAATTATCACTATTTGTGGGTATTTGCGAGCACAAAAGAATTAGTAAGTACTCCTGGAACATCAACTCATTCCATCTGTTGCCAAAGTTCACAGTAAGTACCAAATCCAAGGGAAGATAATGAATTATGTGAAAATGAACTTGTGCTTGGAATTTCAATATCCCCAGGTGATGCAAATAGGCGCATTTGAACTTGCTCTGAAAAATCCCAAGCTTTGGGACCTGAACATATGGTCCAAATTATTTAGCCAGATGAGACATGGGATTTCCTCTAAGTAGGGTTTTGTCTGCATGTTGGTAAACAGCTGCCCTTCATCTCGGACACTCCAAGGCATGGTAGGGGTAGGACAAGAATGTCTCAAGGTCTTTCAGCAAAGGGCACACTCAGAAAAAAGGAGACCAAACCTTCATGTTACACCCAAGGCTCAGAAGCTAGCACCAGCTATTCAAGTCTTTTGAACCCAAAGGATTTCTGGGAAATTTGAAGGAGTCCAACGTGGCTATTAAAATCAAGACTCAGATAAATTTAACTTCTGTCTTCACTATCTAGATTAGGAAGATGATCAAGGAGCTACAGCCAAAGCAATGAGGAATGATCATACCACAGAAGGTAGGATACACAGAGAACGTAGGAATGAACTTAGCTAATGGGCTGCTCCTTCTGTATGATGTAAATGCTGCTTCTCCCTCAGAAACATATTTATTCCACAGAACCTATGCCTGGCACTGTCGATCCTTCTAAATGCTTTAGGACTATTATTACTTAGCCTGAATTAGAGCACTTTAAAGCGTGTATGGGGAGACTAAATCCCCAGGCAATTTGTGACGCAAAATGTTCCTACATTGTGTGTTTGTCACTGCTGTATAAAATGCACCATTAGAACGACTCAAGACCAAGCAAATGTCTTGTGTGGGAGAATGCTCCAAGATAGTGGAGGGAATTATCAGCCACATTTGTTAACTTTAGTACAATTTAGACACTTTTAAAGATAAAGGTTATTAATATTTCAACACATCATTAAATTTAAATTCAGAAGTGAGAACTGTTCTAAGTGAGAATCCAACCAGTTGTAATTAGGCATTTAATAAAAATTCTCTATGTGAAGAGAAATACTCACCGGATATTGGGAGGAAAAAAAACACAACAGAATGAATGTTTGAAAAATGTTCTATTGCATCTAAGTCATGTGGCTTAATTTGAGCCATTAACAAATCTGGCAAATTAGTTTTCACAAAAGCCAGCTATGGATGTAGCTCCTGAAAATATAAGGAAATTGTAGCCCAGTTGACCTAGCATAATGATAAGTACTGTGAATGTCCACGTTAGAACCACCTATCTCTAAGCCTGCCACTTACCATCTATGTGATCTGTGGCAAATTACTTGGACTCAGTTTTCCCCATCCACAAAGTGGGCAGAAAAGTGGGAACCACCTCCCACAGTTGCTGTAAGGATGAAATAAAGTGATAATCATAGCTAAGATTTATGGAGCATTTACCGTGTGCCAGGCATTATTTTAGGCATCTTAAGATATTTTTTATTGAATCCTCCCAATGAAATAGACATTTTGATCTCTTCTTACTCCTGAAGAAACTGAGGCTTTATCAAGATCATGAACTTGCACCAGGTATGATGGGCAGCTGGTGCACAGGAATTAGAACCCAAGCCCATCTGGACACAGAGTTCATGGTTCTGCTGCCTGCCTTCTCCCCTCCACCGCTACTCTTGACCCAATGCCCTTGCAACCAACTACCTTCTCAGTTTGACCTGCCAGGAAGTATTTGCCAAGTGAATGAATGAGTCTTTGAATGTTGTTTCTACTCAGGAGCAATGAGAAGTCCCTCAGTCTGAGCTGCAAGTACGGCTGAGACTGCTGACCTTTTGATGAAAGTATTGATGAACTGCACACTGATCTCTTCAAGCTGGAACAAAAAGGGGCTGAATGAGTAATTGTCAAGTCTGCTAATGACCCTGACAACAAACCAAAGCAACGTGCTTGACGAAAAGCATCATGTTCAGTGGCTCCCACTCTGTGCTGAGCACCAGAGAAGAAATGAGCCTGACTAGAGACAAGGCAACCCTGGTGGAGACTTGGTGTCTGGGAGTGAAGCCCAGCACTGTAATGCACTCATTCCAGGAGCATAGGAAGTCTAGAGCTCCAAGATCTGCTTCGGCCCTCTGAAAAAGGCTATTGGATCCCAAGATGATAGCATAAACAAGAGCAATTCTCCTCACAAGCTGTGGGGGTCAGATTTTATGTGCCGAGAAGAGATTAACTTTACTGCATGGAGGGGGTTTAATTGCAGGCAGCGATTAGCCAAATGATTATGCCAATAGAATGCAGGTCAAACTGCACTCAGATGTATCCATGGCTCTTCTACATGGAAGGTTGAAGACCTGGGAAACCATTTGGAGACCCCAAGTAATGTGAATAGTCATCTGCACATCTTCCCAAAGACCAGAGGGACTCTTTTCTTTATCCAGCAATGACAGCGTGCTGACTCAAGGAACACTTGCCCTCCTACTTTTGGAACTGAAGAAGCCCAATAAAACAGCTGGGATCCTTAAATGCTGTTTTTAAAAGTGGGGGAAAAAAATCTTGCCTGTTGTAGCTTTTCTTCCTCTAACTGCAGCAAAAATCAATGGTTCTGCAAATTCAAAGCAGAAAGATCTTCCCCATTTCCTTAAGAAGCTATTTGGGCAGGAGATGGAATTTTTGCACTAGCCTGAGCCCTTGGACTCAGTGAGTGCTATATTGCTATGAACCTGTGGAAGGAATTCAGCGACAGTAGTGGAACTCGATAAGCCCCATATGCCTAGTATACCTTGGGAGGAAAATGCAGTGGTTAGAAAGTGGTTTTTTATTTAAAGCCTACCTTACTGGCTCACAATGCATACCGACAAACAGATGATACATACAGATATGTCTCTGGGGAAATGCAGTGTCTGCCAGCTCCTCCAAGCTGGGACCCCAAATGCCCAAACGGAGCCTCCATCTGTGACCTAGACCTGATCGTCAGGCCACAAACTCATTTAATTATCAGCAACTCCACACATCTGAATTCCTTGTCCTTGACATTTATCTCTTAGAATCCCAATCTCATGATGGCAAAGACCCAGAAAACTTGCCTGACCCTAATCGTGGCCCCTGAAGCTGATGAAGAGATAACACGGGGAGGAGGGGAAGCCAACGTTCTCAATTCTCTGGGAGGTCAGTGCGATTTCCCTGTCTTGATAAAGCATTCGGGAAACGAGAGAAACAATAATATGAACGGAGTAGGTCACTGAACATATGTGAAAGGAAGGAGGTAGATTTTGGTGTGTGCCTGGGTTCCACATGTGCACCCATGTCCACATGTCCACACATGTATACATACATGTGCACAAATATCCCTTTATCTGGGGACACCCAGAGCCAGTAACAGGGACTATAACTGTCCTAACTTTTAATCCCTCCTCACTACATTGTTTTAAGAAACCATGCAGCTCATGCCTACCAAGGAAATTTTTCCTCTTCTCTGAGAGTTTGCTGCTTCACTTCCACCTTTCTCAGTTGGAGCCGCCACCACTCATTTTCAGGCTCTCTAGGAATAAAACATAGCACTCCAGGAATCGGCTTATGCACAGGTCTTAAGCATACCACTACTGCTCAGCTTGTAATAAATGCTTGAGGATTCTGTGTTTATGACATAGAAAAGACAAAGAAGAGACACCTGACTCTTTTTATTCTGTTTTTCCTTCCTTCCCTTCCTTCGCTTCCTTCCTTGCTTCTGCTGAGTGGGATCTTAAATGCAAACTGGTCCCTAAAACCCTGCAAAGACATACTAGGCCTGGAGCTTCTCTCGGTGGAGAAGGAAGGAACACAGGTACCCTGGCATATAATGGAAGGAACTGTGAGATCAGTCAACACATCTATATGTTCACTCTAGTTTCATGAGCAGTCACTAACAGGAATAGTGTGGGCAAGAGGAATCATCTTCCTCCTTTGTTATCCCTGGCAAGCATATGGAAAGGGTAGTACGAGGCCAAAGGACATTTTATGCAGTGCCGAAAGCCATGTAATAATGCAAGAGACGGCAGTTGCCAAGCAAGTGGAGAAGATCACGTGACACTGGCACAGGCAACATGGGAGCTTCATCTTAGCCTTGGTTCTACTTCTAATGGTCCCATGACCTGAAACCTTGCCCTCTGGGTCTCCAAGTCCTCTTCAGAAAGAAAGGGTATTGGTCTCCTGCCTTAGACTCCGGGTGCTCGACAACCTTGACACACAGTGTATGGACCCTTGGCCAGCAGCCTCTTCAGGCCCTGGTGGCCTGGAGAGATGTGGCATCTCAGGTCCCACTGTGATCCAAGGCATCAGGACCTGCATTTCACAAGACACCCAGGTCAGCTGTTGGCACACAAAAGCTTGAGGATCACTGGTCTTCAAAATCCCTTCTAGCTTTATCATCCAGTCATTCGGTCATAAAGGGTCCAGAGCTAGGCAGTTTCACAGAACATTCATTTCATGAGATTCTGCAAAACTTGCTATTCATGGCTGAGGAGGCATGCTGGTGTTTGTTGCTTCTACATTCACTTCTGCTTCATCTGAAGGAGTCTGGTCAGCTCTGATCCTCTCCCTCCCTGATCACAAAGCTCATCAACACTGCTATCCAGGTGTGTATCATAGTAAAAGATACTATACCAAATTTGCTAAGTCCTAAATTGTACCAGATATATAGTATTAGGGATGTTCATATAGTATTTGTGAAGTATGTCATTTAAGACACAAGGCAGGGCGCCTGGGTGGCTCAGTGGGTTAAAGCCTCTGCCTTCAGATCGGGTCATGATCTCAGGGTCCCGGGATCGAGGCTGCCATCGAGCTCCCTGCTCAGCAGGGAGCCTGCTTCCTCCCCTCTCTCTACCTGCCTCCCTGCCTGCTTGTGATCTCTGTCAAATAAATAAATAAAATCTTAAAAAAAAAAAGACACAAGGCAGCCCTGGGAAGTAGGTCCTATTTTTATCTTCATTCTACCAGTAAGAAACATGAAGACTTGGAGAAGCAACTTGCCCAAGATCACACAGCAGGAATTTGGCTGAACTGAGATTTGAACCCACATCTCATACCACAGTATGTACATGTAACCACCATGGGACACGCCCTCCTCAACCACTTGGTTAAAACTCCCAAGGCACCTTCTCCTAAGTATTTTCATTCTACCCTTGCAGCTTGCACACTGTTCTTGATAGTCTCCCTCCAATCTTACACTATTTTACAGCTGTGCTGTCTAACGTGGTAACCAAGAGCTGCATACAGCTATTCAAATTTAAATTAAACTAAAAATTCAGTTCCCTATTACACTAGGAATATTTCAGGTGCTGAGCAGTCGGGGCATCTGGGTGGCTCAGTCGGTTGAGCATTTGACACTTGATTTCGACTCTTGATTTCGACTCAGGTCATCATCTTGGGGTCATGAGATAGAGCCTTATACTGGGCTCTGTGCTCAGTGGGGAGTCTGCCTGAGATTCTCCTTCTCCCTCTGCCTCCCTCCTACCTGCCCTCACTCACGTTTTTGCTCTCTCTAATAAAGAGATATATCTTTAAGAGAAAGTGCTTCATAGTCACATGTGTTTGGTGGCTACCATGTTGGACAACATAGATACAGAATACTTCAATCATCATAGCCAATTTTATTGGATAGCATCATCGGAGAAGATCAAATGGCTGAAAATATAAACTCCATCCCTAATTTTACTACTTCTCAGGGCTGAACACTCTTTTTTTTAAAAAAAAAATTTATTTATTTGACAGAGAGAAACACAGCCAGGGAGGGAACACAAGCAGGGGGAGTGAGAGAGGGAGAAGCAGGCTTCCCGCCGAGCAGGGAGCCCAATATGGGACTCGATCCCGGATCTCCGGGATCATGACCCAAGCCGAAGGCAGTCGCTTAACCAACTGAGCCACCCAGGCGCCCAGGGCTGAACACTCTGAAGCTCATGCTCAAAAATGTCATCCCAGCCCCCTTCCTTGTGGGTATGAGGCTCCTCTGGGGAGGAACTGAAAGACCGGTATATCCAACAAGATGAGAGCCCTAAAACTTGACCCTGATTTCAAGCTCAAAGACCACATCCACAGAGGAAGAGAAAGGCTTTGGTGTGCATTGCTAGCATGGCAGCCTTGGCCTTTATGATTCATTGTGACACATTTCTGTCAGGGGAAAAAAAGTCCAATCAGGCAAAGTTTTATTTCCTCCCTGAAATAAAATAGACCTGACTGGCCAAGGTATCTCCAGAGACATCCGCTCTGGGGCCTTAAATTACCCAGTAACACTTCCAGTCAATCCCACTTCCATGTTGGAGTTTGCAATCAACATTTATCTCTATCGGACAGACCATCTGCAGTTTTCTAATACCACTTTTATTATTACCTTGTAAATGCAAAATCCTTCAGGCAGAAATGCCAGCTGCTAACACCAGAGTATGTATGAGCACCCACTTCTCCAGTGATGGATGTCCCTGGTCCCGGAGTCTCAGAGAAAAATATACCAAGGATTTGCCTAGAAATTGTGTCTTCTATGGATCCAGTATCAGGGAGTTTGGGGGTCGGTTCTCTCCAGTGATCCCACTGACACAGAATGACCTTCCCTTTCTCTACCACACATAAAGCCTTGTACAGAGCTGTCACTCTATTTTAGAAATTGAGGCAAATAATGGGGACTTACCAAATGTTCACAACCAGAACAGTTTCTCTGACAGTTATTCATAAATAAGAAGAGCTATTATTTATGGAGATCCCTGCTTTCAT
Organism: Spilogale gracilis; assembly: GCA_004023965.1. Lineage (NCBI taxonomy): Eukaryota > Metazoa > Chordata > Mammalia > Carnivora > Mephitidae > Spilogale > Spilogale gracilis. The sequence continues at coordinate 3,412 of PITA01017199.1, read as the reverse complement.
TTCTCTACTAATTTAGCAGATGTTTACCACATGCCTATTTTGTGCCAGACATGTGCTATGATCCATCAGGCCCCCAACAGAAGAGTTCAGACTCCCACAGAACTCCCAATTAGTGAAGGAGCGAGACAACTTAGTAAGTACCCAAATAAAGGTATAATGATAAATTTTAATCATGGCTAGTAAGTCAAGAAATAGATTGCTATCGGAGTAATTAACAGGGGAGACTTTATTTAAAGTGGTCAGAGAAGTCCCTCTCTGAGAAGGTGGCCTATTAGCTAAAACCTGAAGGATGAAGCAGGTAGCCAGTGTGGGCGAAGCCTGTGACCAAGGTCAGTGAGTTGAGACTGTGAGATGGACGAAGACCAGATACTGCTGGGTCAGCCTAATAAGCAAGGAGTTTAGATTGTCTACTAAGAATAAGGGGAATTAACTAGAAGATGTGAAACAGCACGATGACACGTGTTTTTGGTTTTAAAAAGATCATTGTAGCTGAGGTGTGAAGAATGGATTGGGGGTCAGGCATCAGGCAGAGAGCAGAAGGAAGAGATAAGGTAAGGGTTGGGTTCTACTCCAGGTGGAAGAGGAAAGCAGTTTGGACTTACACCATTCTATAGTACGGAGACAGAAATGGAAGAATTTGCAAGGTACTTTGGGGGAGTATGGAAAGGACCTAAGAGCCATCCTATTATGTGGGGTGAGGAAAAGTGGAATCAATAATAACTCCTAAGTTTAGGTGTGAGCTGCTGGTGGGCAGTGTTGCCTTTTACCAGCACTGTGTTGCATGCTTTGTATTTATTATTTGCAAGCCTGATGATTAACCTTGCAAAAGTTTGTGTTAACATCTCCTTTCCCAAATGGGAAAACTCAAGGAGACCAAGGAACTTGCCCAGCATCATACGGCTTGCTAACACTGAAGCCAGTATTTGAACCTTTGGCTAGTCTTCAGACCTCGCATGTACCTTTCTCTTTGACTTGACTGCTTCCCCCCAGCATTTCTCAGTTGCTGGCTTCAAATCCTCACAGCTCCCATCTCTGTGTTGCTCCATATTAAGTGTTGTCCTTGGCTCAATTCTCTGCTCAAAACATCCCTTCTGTATGGAAACCTCTGCCCCCTACCTCTATGTCCACCTAGCTAACACTTACTCCTCCAAATCTTAGATGTGGCTGCCATTCTTCTACTTTTGCTCCCTTAGTGGACGTCAAACTTTACAGCAATGAGTTATCTAATTGTCTGATTTCCCCACTAGACTGTAAGCTCTATGAATGCAAGACATACATGCTATGTCCATCACTGCCCTAAGGCCTGGCACCATTCCTCAAATTAGTCAGAGGTAATGACGTGAACATTTACTAAATGAATTCCTAGTCACCTGTGAAGTTGAGAGAAAGACTCATACAATTTGATGAATCACCCAAGGCATCAGGAGCCCAGATGAGTGTTCCCATCAGCATGCTAAGGGGAACTGGGACTTAGGAGATCTGAGTTAAGTGTAGGATTTTATTACTAACTAGTTAGTTCTGTGATGTGTAGAAGTTCTCATCACCTCTCTGGACCTTAGTTTTCTTGTCCCTCCATACAAAGAAAATCAAAATCCATCTCTCTTATCTCACGGGGTGAACAAAAACACCCAAATGTATGTAAAGGACATGAGTGGTATAAAAACTATCTATATATCTATATATCTATATCAATATATGTATATCGATATAAAACTAAACTATATATATATATATATAGTGCCCCATTTGTTAGCTCATGGACATAATGTCATTCCCCATTAGCATGTCCCAGAGCTAAAGATTCTGGAGTCCAGCAGACTAAGGAGACTTCGTTCTAATATTTAGCTATGTATGTTTGGGTTAGTTATCTTCTGTGAATTGAACTAATGAGGATAATAGTGCTACTTCCATGGGGCTCTTCTGAGCTTTTAATGAATGCCACCAAATGGCTGTGTATGTGGGTGTATGAGTGCAGCACAGTACAGAGATGGAGCAGTGCCTCGTGTATAGAAAGCACCTAATGAATCTTAACTTTTTATTCTTAAAAAAAAAAAACCCTCTCTTCACTCACACACACACACACAGAGCCCACATACCAACTCAAACTGTGCATCACAAATTTTGGGGTTAGGGACGCTTGGATGGCTCAGTCATCTGAGCATCCATCTGGCTATTTTGGCTCAGGCAGTGATGATAGGGTCGTGAGATCAAGTCCCTCATGGGGCTATTGTTCAGTGTGGATTCTGCTTGTCCCTCCTGTTCTGTTCCTACCCTCACTCATGCTTCACTCTCTCACTCTCTCCCTATCTCTCTAGAGCTAAAACAAATAAAATTGTTAGAAGAATTTTGGTGTTAAATTATTTCTGAATATATTTTTGAAAATGTCACTGAGGATGAGTATTACATCATACTCAACCTGAGGAACAACTTCTTCAAGTTCAGTTTCTGTAGTTTTGTACGTAGGAGTAGGTCATTCCAAAAACGAGATGCTCCTTTAAGCATGGCTGCCACTTGACATTAGCGTGTAGCTATGTTCAGTGGGGACAAATTCAAATGAGTGCAAGCAGCTGCCCAAATCCTTAGTGAGTTGAAATAGGCCATATGGGAAGGCAATTTTTTTAACTTTTTTTTAAAGATTTTCTAAGATTTTAATTTATGTATTTGAGAGAGCAAGCGCAGAGGAGCATGAGCAGGGGGAGGGGCAGAGGAAGAGGATGAAGCAGACTCCCCTTTGAGCAGGGAACCTGCCCTAGGGCTTGATCCCAGGGCACATGCTTGACTGAGCACTCCCCCACCCCCCTCCCCTGCCACACCCCAATTTTTTAAACTTCTTAGCATTAGCAAAGCACTTCCTCCTAAAACTCCACTTCCTAATACCAAACCAAAACCTTCCATTTTCCACACTCTGCTCTGTTTCTACTCCAGTTATTAGAAAATCTGCGACCTGGATACAAAATCAACGCGCAGAAATCAGTTGCATTCTTATACACCAACAACAAAAAAATAGAAAGGGAAATCAGAGAATCGATTCCATTTACTATAGCACCAAAAACTATAAGATACTTAGGAATAAACCTAATCAAAGAAGTCAAGGATCTGTACTCGAGGAACTACAGAACACTCATGAAAGAAATTGAAGAAGACACAAAAAGATGGAAGAGCATTCCATGCTTATGGATCGGAAGAATAAACATTGTCAAAATGTCTATACTTCCCAGAGCAATCTACACTTTCAATGCCATTCCGATCAAAATTCCACCAACATTCTTCAAAACGTTAGAACAAACAATCCTAAAATTTATATGGAACCAAAAAAGACCCCAAATCGCTAAGGAATTGCTGAAGAAGAAAAGCAAAGCTGGGGGCATCTCATTACCTGACTTCAGGCTTTATTACAAAGCCGTGATTACCA
>PITA01017198.1:32002-44415 GCA_004023965.1 Spilogale gracilis | reverse complement strand
AAACTCGAAATGGATGAAAGACCTCAACATGAGGCAGGAATCCATCAAAATCCTGGAAGAGAACATAGGCAGTAACCTCTTTGACATCAGCCACAGCAACTTCTTTCAAGACACGTCTCCAAAGGCAAAGGAGACAAAAGCGAAAATGAACTTCTGGGACTTCATCAAAATAAAAAGCTTCTGTACAGCAAAGGAAACAATCAACAAAACAAAGAGGCAACCCACATATGGGAGAGGATATTTGCAAATGACACTACAGACAAAGGGCTGATATCCAAGATCTATAAAGAACTACTCAAACTCAACATCCAAAAAGAAGATGAACACATCAAAAAATGGGCAGGAGACATGAAGAGGCACTTCTCCATAGAAGATATACAAATGACTAACAGACACATGAAAAAATGTTCATCGTCACTAGCTATCAGGGAAATTCAAATCAAAACCACACTGAGATACCACCTTACACCAGTCAGAATGGCCAAAATTAACAAGTCAGGAAACAACAAGTGTTGGAGAGGCGGAGAAAGGGGAACCCTCTTACACTGTGGGTGGGAATGCAAGTTGGTGCAGCTGCTTTGGAAAACAGTGTGGAGATTCCTTAAAAAATTAAAAATAGAGCTACCCTATGACCCTGCAATTGCACTACTGGGCATTTACCCCAAAGATACAGATGTAGTGAAAAGAAGGGCCATATGTACCCCCAATGTTCATCACAGCAATGGCCACAATCACCAAACTGTGGAAAAAGCCAAGGTGCCCATCAACAGATGAATGGACAAAGAAGATGTGGTACATATATACAATGGAGTACTATGCCTCCATCAGAAAGGATGAATATCCAATTTTTGTAGCAACATGGACTGGACTGGAAGAGATTATGCTGAGTGAAATAAGCCAAGAAGAGAAAGTCAAGTATCACATGGTTTCACTTACTTGCGGTGCATGAGGGGTAAACTGGAAGACAGTGGGAGAAGGAAATTAAATGGGAACTAGGGTAATCTAGGAAGGGAAACGAAACAACAGAGACTTTGGACACAAAAACAAACTGAGGGACTTGGAGGGAGGGGGGTGGAGGGATGGGAGAGCCTGGTGGTGGGTACTGGGGACACCTAAAGCGTGGAGCACTGGGTGTGGGGAGTGGGGAATGAATCTTGGAACACTGGAAAAAAAAATTTTAGTAACAATAAAAAAAATAAAAAAACACAAAAAACAACAGTAACAACAAATTATGGATTATAATTTACTTTTGGTGTTTAGATAATTTCCATTTCAAGAATTCACTATCTCCCATATGAAAATTTTCTTTTTTTCTTTCTATTAAAAATAAATATCTTCTTGTATAATTTTAGAAATTTTGCCAATGACCCTAATGATATTCTAGATTACATAAGACAAAGTAAAATAATTCTCCCTTACAGTACCAACTAAAGCCATTACTAAATTTGTTTAAAATACACGAACAAAAAGTAACATTATATAGCCATTATACAGAATCTTCTATTTTTTCATATTAGAAGTAAATTACGTAACTATTCTAGGTTAGGTTCACAAAGTACCTTTTACTAAAAATGAATACTATATTTACATAAACTATATTTATTTGACAGAGTATTCCTGCCTCTAAAGCTAGCTTGGATTTTATTCTAAGTACAATGTGATGCCACTTGGGACATTTAAACAGTGGAGAGATATAATCTGATTTCCACTTTGAAAGATCATTCAATCTTGGAACACTGAAAAAAAAAGAGAGAAAGGAAAGATCATTCAAGTTGATGCTGATGTGTGGAGGCTGGATTATGGAAGAAGGGTAGGAGATAGATAAATAAATAGATATATAGATGATAGATGATAAATGATAGATAGATGATAGATACATAGATAGATAGATAGATAGATGATAGATGATTGATAGATAGATGATAGATGATTGATAGATTGATAGATGATGATAGATAGATAGATAGATAGATAGATGATAGATAGATGATAGATAAAATAGATGAGTGGATCTGCCTCAATTTGAACAACTTAAAATTCACACTTGGTCTAAATAATTGGAGACAAGAGTGAGTTTCTGGGAATGTGGCTAAATTTAAAGACATGGCATTTAATCAGCTCCAGCCAGCTGTCTTACGGGAAGACAGATCTTATCTAGTGTCGTCAGATTTTTTGAATTTAAAGAGAAAGATATAAAATCTTGTGATTGTTAAATTTGGCAACCAATTAAGAATATTTTTTAAAATATTACTTAATTACTTAATTAACCACTTAGAGTTAAATAGAACATGCCTCTAGGTTTGTAACCTTAAGTCTGAATTAACATTTTCCCCCTTTGTTTAAATTAAAAAAGACTGAGACCAATTTTTTGGATTTTTTTTTCAGTGACAATTTTGTTATGTTACTGTGGTGTATATTGTTTCAGATTACCATTGTTCTTTGTGTTCTATATTATCTGCTTCTCCATATTGTATAGAGTATTATGTACAAGATCATCCTCCCACTCAAAGCTTAATGGACAACAGTCATAGAGAAAGATGGAGCAGAATATAGAGAACTCTCTATTTTCATTATTTTCCATTCCTTCCTACCAGGTTGGGGTGTTGAATACTAGAGTTTATAAACCAATAATTTACACATATCAATAAACTATAAAGAGTTCGTAAATATGTTTATACTAGATTTCTATTAAAGCCAACAAACTTTTTGTGTCCTTGTTATTGGAAGAGAAGTCCAGAAAATAGGTGGCCAGCTAAGATTTAAGGAAGTTATGTTAGAAGATTGAAGCAACATTGACTTTATTTCTATATTTTATGTAAACCAGAGTCAAAGATCTCAATAAAAATTATGACAGAGTAGGCCTAATTAATGAATTATATACGAACTGAAGTAAGCACTGCCTCATGTATCTCTGAGTGTGAGAGCCTAACACATTACTTGATCTGACGCTTTAGGTGCTCAAAAATGTGTACTGACTAAATTACACTCCCAAAAACGTCAACTACTAGCTGATGTTGACCAAATTTCTCTCAATGATAAATTTCTACTTTTGAGATAAATATTTCTTTATTTTTTTAATCACAGTCTTCTTTACATCTATTTTATCAGGCTAAACACATGAACCCATATACACTTGGTCCTCCCATTCTATCCCATCTCTCTTTTCTAGGAAAAAAAAACACCCTATCACCATAAATTTCTACATATTTACATTGAATCTTCTTCTCTTCATCCTCTGTCCCAGTTATCAGGTTAATCCTAGCCATCTGACCTTGCCTAGGATACCACATTAGATTACCATTTGGTCTCCCTGATTTCACTTGTCCTAGGATCTATTTTCCATATAGAACTTAGAATGATCTATTTAACATAGAAAACAGATCATGCCATTTTCTTGCTTAAAACACAAGCAATGTTTTCACATCAAAAAAATAGACTTCAGATTCATTAATATTGTCCCCAAGGCTTTATGTGAATAAGTCCTTACCTAATTCTCTGACCTCATTTTCTACTATTACATATCTTGATCAAAACACTCTGGCAAATCAAAAAGAATGAAATCCTTCCACCTGCAATGATGTGGCTGGAACTGGCGGTGATTATGCTGAGTGAGATAATCAGAGAAAGACAATGATCATATGATCTCCCTAATATGAGAAATTTGAGAGGCAGGGCAGGGGGTCATGGGGGATAGGGAGGGAAAAAAATGAAACAAGATGGTTCCAGGGCGGGAAACAAACCATAAGAGACTCCTAATCTCAGGAAACAAACTGCGAGTTGCTGGGGTGTGGGGAGGGAGTGAGGGATAGTGTTGCTGGGTTATCGGAAAAAATAAATAAACAAACAAATAAATAAACAAACAGTCTGGCAATTAGCCACCTTGTTGTTTCTCAAATATGCCAGGCTCACTCCTGACTCTGAACTCAGAATTTGCTCTTCTCTTGCCCAGACCATTCTTCCTCAAGACATTTTTAGGTCTCATTCCACTTCATTCAAATGGCTGCTCATAGTATTTCTTTGAAGGAGCCTTTCTTGACCTTCCATCTGGTCATCTATACCCATTGCTCCCATCACTTTTTTTTCTTTCTTGATACACATCATAATCAGAAATGATATCTTTTGTTTATTTGCATATTGGTTATCATTCTCCCAACTAGAATGCAAGCAAATTATATATATCAAGATTTCATGTATCTTTTTTTTTTAAAGATTTTATTTGACAGAGAGAAACACAGTAAGAGAGGGAACACAAGTAGGGGGAGTGAGAGAGGGAGAAGCAGGCTTCCCGCCGAGCAGGGAGCCCAATGTGGGGCTCGATCCCGGGTCTCCGGGATCATGACCCCAGCTGAAGGAAGTCGCTCAACCAACTGAGCCACTCAGGCACCCCAAGATTTCATCTTGATCCCTGATATTCCTTGTATGGAGAAGATTGTGATCAATTTATTAAACTTAACTGATTTAACTGCAATGGTCTTGGGTAAGATTCATAACTAAATTCAAAATGTTTTAGTAGTCAATAGTATTTATTAAGCATTTACCACAGTGGACATTTAGGATGACAGTTTGGGGAAAAAATAAATATAAGACCTAGTAAAATCCTCATGTCCTTATAATTCTGTCAAAATTTCTACATATTGTGAGACAGTCTTATAAAGTAGGCAAAAATAGAATAGGCGAGTGCAAATAAGTATAATTACTCCTAAGACCATAAAAAAGGGAGAAAATAGTTTTATTTAAACTTCTTCAGCATTAGAGGCAGAATATTTCTTTATGCCATAAAGGAGGATAATTCTCCGTTCAGCAATTTGGAAATATTTTTTTAAAAATACTTTTAATTAAGAGGTCAATACTTTCATTTGTCTTTCAAATAAGTAATATAATAAAATTTTCTTGTTTTCCTCCCTCAAAAATCAATCCTGATATTTTTTCTATGTAAGTAACTGTGCTGTCAATATTTAGCTGCCAAGCCATGAGACAGCAGTGATTAGGATCAAATAACTGAATGTGAGTAATGACTTCCCACAAGTTCCCTACTTGCCTATCAGAAAGGCTTCCTTTGGTTCAAAGCTACGTTTTCATTATAAATATTTTGTTTCTGCCCCTGATGCTAGACAGTTTAAGTTATTAGTCTAAAGAGATCACTTACATTGTATTTAACCGAAACTAAATTTTTTTAACTCCCACTCTTGTTCTCTGCATACTGTCCACATTTCTTTAATTCAAGTTGGTTAGAAATAGCCACAAGCCCAAAACAAGAAACACTCTTAACCATAGAGAACAAACTGATGGTTACCACAGGGGAAGAGTATGGGGCTATGGGTAAAATAGGTGATGGTGATTAAGGACTGCCCTTGTGATGAGCACTGGGTGTGGTATAGAAGTACTTAATCACTGTATCACTCACCTAAAACTAATATAACACTGTTTGTTAACTGGAATTTAAATGAAAACTCAAAAAAATTAAGAAAAATAAATAGCCATAAACCATCAGAAATCACTACAACAAATCTTCCCAGAATATATTTTCTATTGAAGACTGCTATTTATCAACAACTTAAAAATCTTGGGGTGCCTGGGTGGCTCAATCATTAAGCATCTGCCTTCAGCTCAGGTCATGATCCCAGAGTCCAGGGATGGAGCCCTGCCATCCATCGGGCTCCCTGCTTAGCAGGAAGCCTGCTTCTCCCTCTCTCACTCCCTCTCTGTGTTCCCTCTCTAGCTGTGCTTCTCTCTGTCAAAGAAATAAATAAAATCTTTTAAAAGAATAACAAAAATTTGATAAAACAGCTTTAATTCTTCTTTGTAACATTCTTCTCTAGCTTAGAAATATAATTTTTGTAGAAGTGCCAAAGAAATGTTATCAGAGATTAAATAAAATGTGTGTCTGGATTTTTCCTTAGAAAACTGCTTAGAAATTAATCATTAGACTGACTGATAGAAGAGGAAGAGACAGAAGAGGAAGAGGAGGAGGAGGAAAGAGGAGAACACTAATGCTTCAAATTATGCTTTATTTTGACTCTCTGAATATACCACCTAATATATTTCCACCTCATTTTTGGAAACAATTCCATGTCAAAAATTCTTTTTTTTTCTCATTGAGATGTCAGCTCTATTACACTTTCATTATAATGTATCTCATGTCTTATTTCCCCTACTTACCTGCCATGGTACAAAACATCGTATGTTTACTTGCTTTTTCTTCCTCCATTGTGAAAGCATGTGGGAGAATACCCAAGCAAAGTTTAAACCCAATTATTTACCTACTACTTACCTACACTGTAGCACATTAAACATGATTGAAAAAATTTTCACATCTTGTGTTGACAATTGCGGTTTAAATTCCTGATCTCAAAATTCAATGAAAGACACCACATTTACCTAATTTTCTCATTCTCAAGAAATACTTACACTTATGCTAAAACCCTTTCCCTCCTCCACCCTTTCAGTTCATCCCCTAGCCTAATATTTAATTATATTAGAATTAGTGGAGTTAAATAGTATTAGATAGAAAATTTCTCACCTTTCTTTCAGGAAATCTATTAGCAAATCTGAGTCTGAATTCATATTTTTGTCCTTACCTCCTATTAAAGTGGAAGAAATGTTTGCTTCTCTTAAAGGCCAGCACCTCCCTGTTTTAGTTCATTCAATATTCATTGCCATTTTAGCAACTCTGGTATCCCTGCAATTACTACTCCCTCCTTAATTATCAACTTTTCCCCCCTCTACTGACTTATGTATATGTGCATAAAAACATGATTTAACATCTAATATCTTAAAAAAAAATCCTCACTTCCTGCTATAATTTGATTTGTCTGAACCTTGTCATATTAAAATACTCCGAAGTGTTGTCTAGGGTCACTGTTTCCACTTACCCAACATTCTTCTTCAATCCAAGTAGGCTCTCATACTCAAACTACTTAGTTGAAGTCATGAGTGAACTTCTTGCTGAAAATAATGGCCAATTTACCATTATCAGTAATATTCAGGACAGGTAAACACTCTGCCATCAGGAAACACTGTTTTTTTCCTTTTTTACATAATCAATTTTTTAAGATATAATCCATATGCCATCTAATTTACCCTTTTTAAAAAAAATATTTTATTTATTTATTTGACAGAGAGAAACACAGCCAGAGAGGGAACACAAGCAGGGGGAGTGAGAGAGGGAGAAGCAGGCTTCCTGTTAGCAGGGAGCCTGATGTGGGGCTTGATCCTGGGTCTCCGGGATCATGACCTGAGCTGAAGGCAGTCGCTTAACCAACTGAGCCACCCAGGCGCCCCTAATTTACGCTTTTAAAGTATATATGGTTGAGTAGATTTTAGTATTTCCCCAGAGTTGTGCAAACATCACCACAATCAATTTTAGAACAGTTTCATAACCCCTAAAAGAAATCCCATACCCAATCACTCTTAATTCTCCACCTCCCTCTCCTCTCCCTTCCCCACTCCCCACTGCCCCCTACCAGTTAGGAAACCTAGGAAACTGCCCACTAATCTACTTTCTATCTCCATCAATCTGACTATCCTGGATATTTTATACAAGTGAAATCATACAATGTGTAGTCTTGTGACTGGCTTTTTAGCATGATGTTTTCAAGGTTCATCTATGTTATAGGATGTACCAGTATTTCATTCCTTTTTATTGATAAATATATTCCATTATATAGATGTAACACATTTATTAACCCATTTGTCAGTTGGTAGACATTTGGGTTGTTTCCAGTTTGGGGCTTTTATGAGTGGTACTACTTCACAACACACTAAGTATGGCTCTTCCCACACTTACAATTTTTCCTCTACACAGAAGCAGCTAAAAGGTTTTTAAAACTTAGATTCTACCGCATTCAAATAGGAAGTGATCTTGTATTGTACTTAGTGGTTATTGGATTCTTAAACAAGGAAATGGAGAATGTGTAATGTATGTGGAAACTGACTTTGATTTATTTATTCAGAAGCATGAAGATACCAAAATCCTGAAGCTATTTTGGTAACATTAGAGAAAGTGGAAAGGTTAACTTGTTTATAGTATTGGATTGTGTTTCTTTGGGTGACAGATTGGGGAGAATGTGATTATTTTTCAGTCTGTGTCATCACATACCTCTCTTTTCCCTATGGCTGTCAAAGTACCAATATCACATCTTGAAATAAGTTATTCACCAGGCTTCTCTGTAGTATGAATTTGATAAGTTATTAGATCATGCGCTACACTAAGAGTTATAGAATTGTATATAAAGAATAAAATAAATGACTCAGTTTGCCAATATGAGTAAGTCACTAGCCACCTGGGCTGCAGTTGACTTACCTGGGAAACCAGGCAGCTGGATCAGGTAATTTCTGGAGCTCCTTTCAGCTCTAAATTTATGAGCTGTCTTTAGTGATGTGTAATTACCCTAAAAACCAAGTTATATAAGACCTTTACTGGAAGTATTTGACTTCTACTGCCAGGAAATCTTTGGCACTTTAAATGCAACTATTTTTTGGTACTTAGGAAAGCTGCCAGAGAGTGAATAAACATTAAGTACAGAAACTTTCTGTTTATTACCAGAGTAAATACAATAAAAGCAGAAGTAACTTTTATCCTTCATGCTAAGTAATGAAAAAATTAATTAACTTTGTCAAATAGTAATTAACTAATTAACTAACTTTTTCTCACATGAAGTGATAATCTTATAGATGAATGATCTATTCAGCTTCTGTACAGTTTTGATAGCGTTTCAAGATAAATGTTCCCACCACAACAAATCTGTGCTAATTAAGTGAAGATTCAAAAACAGAGGAGCTGAGTTGACACCAGATACTCAGTTCATATAATAATCACTGGCTTTCAGCACCAAGTTTTCAAGGTTAATCTAATTCCAGTGGAGGGAGAAAAAAAGAAGGAGCATTATGCTAAAAGACCTATAGAAAAGTGGGAAAAGCAAACTGAAGAAAATGTGTTGACACAGGTACAACAGTCTTAAATCATTTACCTAGGAAAGAAAATAGATATATATGAGTGATTTGGAGGAGAGCGTGTGAAAAAATTGTTATTTGTAAAACACAAATCCGATTATTTTTTGCAGTTATTTCCGTGTGAAGTGTTAGTCACTTTCATTCTTAGAGGCCAGTGTGTTTGCAGGTCTTAGCATGTTCATGTCTGTAAACACCACACAAGAAAATAATGGATCTCTGGGCGTAGAATTTTATGAAGTGCTGATGGGCAAAGTGAGGCATGGAAGTATTTTAATACCTTTTTGACTAACACTACTTATGAGAAAGGAAAGTGCTTCATACCAGTTGCAATTGCTCGGACCTGCAAATTTTTATGCCAAACTGAATTTTGCAGATTTCTGGAAGGCAATGGAATAAGTATTTTTGCATGACAATTTCATGCTGAAAGGAATAATTTTCCCTTATCCCTTTATTTGCTTTTTAAACTTTCTTGAGATATTAAGTATTATATACTACCAATATTTAAAGTGCACAGTATGATGTTTTGATATATGTATAAGCTATCATCATAACCGAGATAGTGAACATTATCACCTTCAAGTTTCTGAGGCTACTTTTGTAATCCATTCTTTTTCCATCTCCATCCTTAGGAAACAACCAAATAATTGGGGATGAATAATTTTTCTATTTAGAAAATAAAAAAAAATACTTTCTGTCACTGTGGATTAGTTTTATTTTCTAGAATTTTTTTTAATTTTTAAATTTTTTTTTAAGATTTTATTTATTTGACAGAGAGAGCACAAGCAGTGGGAGTATCAGAGGGAGAGGGAGAAGCAGGCTCCCTGGTGGGCAGGGAGCCCAATGTGAGGCTCAATTCCAGGACTCTGGGATCATGATCTGAGCCCAAGGCAGCCGCTTAACCAACTGAGCTACCCAAACACCCCTATTTTCTAGAATTTTACATAAATGGCATCATATATTTTGTATTCTTTTGCCTGGCTTCTTTCACTTATTAAAATGATTTTGAGATTTATCCACACTGTTGTGTGCATTGAAGAGTTCATTGTTTCTTTTTTATTGCAGAGTAGTGTTCTATTTCATAAATACACCACAATTTGTTTCTCCTGTTAATGGACATTGAGGTTTCTCTAGTTTTTTGGCTTTTATAAATACAGCTGTGTGAACATTTACATAAAGGTCTCTGTTGATGCATATACTTTCATTTCTTATAGGTAAACACCCAAGATTGGAATAAGAGAGCGAACGTTAAACTGTTATGCAGAGTGGCTCTGTCCCATTTTGCATTCCATCTGTGAGAGTGACAACTGTCTGCCATCCTTACTAAACTCAGTACTGTTGAATTTTATTTTTATTTGAACAATTATAATAGTTATGTAGTCATATTTCATTGTAATTTTAGTTGGCATATCACCCTAAGATTATGTTGAGATTCTTCATATTCTTTTTTTTTTTTTTTTTACAAAGCAAAACACAGCTAGAGGGGGAACAGAAGCAGGGGGAGTGGGAGAGGGAGAAGCAGGCTTCCCATTGAGCAGGAAGCTTGATGTGGGGCTTAAACCCGGGACTCTAGGATCATGACCTGAGCCGAAGGCAGCCGCTTAACGACTGAGCCACCCAGGCGCCCCGAGAATCTTCATATTCTTAACAATCATTTACATATATTCTTTTGTAAAATGTCTATTCAAATCTTTCCCTTTTTGTTTAATTAGGTTGCCTTTTTATTTGAGTTGTAAAAGTTCTTTATATTTCTAGATAATTTATATATCTGGATATATGCTTTACATATACTTTCTCTAGTTTGTGATGTTTATCCTAGAGCATAAAGTACTTTAATTTGTTGAGCACCAATTCTTCAGTTTCTTTTCTTTCATGGTGTGTATTTCTTTATTTTCTAAATAGAAAAAAATCCATCCCCAAATTGTAAATATTTACTTCTGCTTTCCTTTAGTGTTAGAGTTCTATACTTTACTTTCAGATATACGATTCATTTTGACTTAATATTTGTATATGACATAAGATAAGGACTTACGTTTATTTTTTCTTATAGAGATGCTATTGATATAGTACCATATATTGAAAAGATTTTCCTTTTTCCATTGAATTATCTTAGCACCTTTGTTGAATAGCAATTAAACATAAATGTGCAACTCTACTTCTACAGTATCCTATTTTATTGATTTATATATCTATCTTTTCACTAGTAACTCCCTTGAATACTAACTATAGCTTTTTTATCAATCCAATATTTTTATCTTTTTAATTGTTTTAGATATTCTGGGGGGTTTTTTGCATTCCCATATGTATCTTAAAATAAGCCTATACAAAAATAGAATTGCATTTAATCTGTAGATCAATTTAGAGAGAATTATAATCTTAACAACTGAGTTTTCTAGTCTATTAACAAGGTATCTCTGTTCATGTATTTGTACCTCTTTAGCCTCAGTCACCAAAGTTTATGGTTTCAGAGTAGAAGTCTTGGATGTTTGTGTTACATTTATTTATGGTTATTTTAAAACTTTGATCCTATGATAAATGAATATTTTGAAATTTCATTTTCAATTTTTGCTACTATTTTTAAGGTTCCAATGAACTTTTCATATTAGCATTATATCCTATAAACTTGCTAAACTAATTGATTAGTTTTGTAGATTCCATGGGTATTCTAACTAAACAATCATATCATTGGTAAATAGGACAGTTTTACTTTTATCTGATATTTCTATTTTTTTATTTTTCTTTCTGGCATGATTACAATGGGTTGTACCTCCTCTACTACAAAGTTGAATAGTAGCAATGATTTCTTCATGACTTCAGAAAGAAAAAAATGCAGTATTTCACTATTATATATGGTATTAGAAGGTTTGAGAAGGTTGAAATAACAAATTTAAGGTTTTTTTTTTCAAAGTTAAGTTTTTAATAGACAAGTGGTATTCAGATTCTATTTCTATTTCTTCTTAAATGACACTTCAAGATATCTGTCCATTTCATATAAATTGATTTTTTTTTTTTGGCTATAAAATTGTTCACAGTATTCTTTTATCCTTTTGATGTTTTTAAGGTCTTTGATGAAAAGGCCATTCTCACTCCTGGTATTGGTGATTTTTGTTCTTTCTCTCCTTTTCTTGTTTTCTCTCATTTTCCATTTATCTATTCAAAAACTAGTTTTTGGCTTTGTTAATTTTATCTATTACTTATCTATTTTATTACTATTATCCATTATTTGTCTATATTTATGATGGTCTTTATTATTTTTCACTCTTCTACTTACTTTATATTGATCTTCTTTTTCTAGCATCTTAAGAGTCAACATTAGATAGTTGATTTTAGGTTTTTCTTTTCTAATATAAACATTTAAAAAGGTATAGGTTGGGGCACCTGGGTGGCTCAGTTGGTTAAGCGACTGCCTTCGGCTCAGGTCATGATCCCGGAGACCTGGGATCGAGTCCCACATCAGGCTCCCC
>PITA01017198.1:0-31902 GCA_004023965.1 Spilogale gracilis | reverse complement strand
TATGTTATTCTACTATAGTCAAATTATATGCTTTGTATGATTTTGATCCTTTTGAACTTAATAAGTACTTGTTTATTGGCCTAACATATAGTCTGTCTTGGTGAATTTCCCCTAGCTTTTGGAAAGGATATGCATTCTACAATTGTTGGATTTACTAAAAGCTTATTATGTGCCAGTTGTTTTCCTGATTTATTGCCTCCATTATCTTAAGACATATCCCACATAATTTGATATTTAAAGAGGTCTGATATATAAATCATCTTGCACAATGTCTGACTTATAATTATACACTGAATACATTTTAATTTTCTGTCTCTTGCCCCTATTATCCACCACAAACTTGGACAATTTTGTGCCATTGACTGATTAATCCATATATTTAATCAATGTATACACAATAAAAAAATATAACTCTTCTTTGGATTTATCTCTGAATTTCAGTTTCCTCCCTTGCAAACAGGGATTAATTACATTTATGATGAGCCATTAAATGCTGGTGTGTGTCACCATACCTACCACTTAGCAAGCATTCAATCACTGATTATGTCTTCTTAAAAACTTGCTCACAAACTCAACATTAAGAATTACTCTATACGTTAACTGTATTGTCTAGTAAGTGGTCATGTTATACAGAGACATTTAAGAATAGTGATCAATTACATCAGGCCTCAGGAAGACACAGTGCCCAGTCTGGCTATCTATTATTCTGTAGTAGCAAGATTTTTCATAGCGCATATGTAAACTTTGATTCTATTCAGAAGATCCTTTAAGGAGCTTAAAGAAAAAAAAATCACCAAACAGCTGCCTGTTAATCAGAACCTTGAATTCTAATATTTTGGGTTACTTTGTCTAATAATCCTTCCTAGTTAGAAGATAAAAATATATCACATTTGATTTCCTTTCCCGTTTTAGATTATAAAAGTACTAAATAAGCAATATATTTTTTACATTGCGGACTATCTAGAGGGACAGCAGACTGTGTTTTTCTTTTGCCCTAAGGCAAAACTTTCCTTTGTTTTAATCAGAGAGTATAATTTTATCATACATGTAAAATATTTGTGATGGCCAATTATGACTCATTGGCTATTCATTTGTGTGAAAAATAGGTGTCTTTTTCTTTCAGTTATTCCTAATATAAATGAGAAATGTCAACATGTATGTTATCCTTATCATGACCTAGATATGCATAATGTATTTCCTTTTTTCTTCCAAGTTTTTATTTAAATTTCAGTTAGTTAACATACAGGGCAGTATTAGTTTCACATGTAGGATTTAGTGATTCATCACTTACATACAACACCCAGTGTTCATCAAAACGAAACTCCTTAATATCCATTATCCATTTAACCATCCTCCACCCATCTCCTCTCTAGCAACTGTCCATTTATTCTCTATTGTTAAGAGTTGGCTTTATGGTTCGCCTCTTTTCTCCCACTATATCTGTTTCGCTTCTTAAATTATAAGGTACTTTCTTTAGAAGAACATGTGGAATAGAACTGTGATTTCATTTAGTTATTCATTTAATCAATTGCATATTGAGGATCTAACTGTAAGACATGAAATGAAGAAAAAGAGAGGTCAGCATACTAAGGGATGAACATTCTCTGGCATGTCTTCAAATACCTTGGTACTTCTGGCACATCTGTTTTATTTCTTCATACGTGATGAAGGAAATGAGAACTGGCAAGCTTTTACTAAGAGAATGAAACTGTGGCAGACCTTTGTTTTGCTTGTTATTTGGCCTTTGTGCATGCAATCTCAGGATCTTATTTGGGTTCAGGTAAGGACTCCTCCCCCATTATCAACCTAAATGTTTCAGATGAATTTGACTCTTTGCTTCAGAGACTGGCATAGACTCTGATTATCTGGTAAAGAAAAGGGGCACAAGCCCTGGTTACATAATTTGGTTCAAGAATGAACATGTGGCCCAATTAGATCCAAAGAGATAAAATGAGACTTTGCTGAAATTTTTCATGAATAGAATCTCATTCTTTTTTACTGGATGTAAAATCTAATCAAATATAAGTACTAAAGACTCCACTAACATTTGCTACCGTGACACATGCCCAATATACCTGATGGGCTAAAATAGAAATAAAAATCTTGTCTGAATTCTGTATTCAGTTTTTCACAACCCACTCCTTGACTTTTCAGATGTATGAGCTAATCTACATAAAACCTTGTCACTTAAGCCTGCTTGGGTTGGCATCTCTGTTATTTGTAACAGAGAGTCAGCTTCAAAGAAGGGGCAGTACGGAAACCAATTTATTTTATCCTTAAAGATCTACTTCTGCTCACAACAAGACAATTCTTGGGCAAAATGGTTAATAAAAGAGTTATGGAGGCTCATTTCCATAGTCAGTATAGGATTAAAGTAATTGAGTTAGCGGTTCAGCGGAATCTCACTAGTGGGTCTTGGCATTTCAAGTCCAGTAAGCTGTAAGACCAATTAATGGAAGAAAAACACAAGTTCCCTCATTCTTCCTCTAGTCCTCTTGTCACTATTCCTTTCCTTCTATGTAATTTTACACACACACACACACACACACACACACACACACACACACTTCCAAGAGCAAATAACAATTTTCTCAGATAGCATAATCTTTGTCCACATTAAGGAAAAATACATTTTCTAAAAGTAGCATCATTCAGAAAGATTTCTTTTGCTTAAATGGAGGGACTTTTCTATTAGCAGGCAAAACAATTTAGCTTTTCTTTGTATCTGTCTATTCTAGACTGGTTATGTACTCATTAAACAAGCCCAAAGGACCTATTAAAATATTTTCCCAAACAAAATTTTCTTGAAGAATGAGTACTTCTACCACACAGGCATAAGAAAACAGTTGCAACTTGTTTGTTTTTTAATTAGCAACTCTTTTTTTGTTTGCACAGTCATTTAAACTGCCACAGTCATTCTGGAAGGAAATTAGCCAGTGTTCTCTGAAGTAATTCTGTGTATGACCAGGGACCCAGCAGTACACTCCTGGGTTAACATGCCAAAGAAACTCTGGCTCAGGACTCTCAGGGAACATGCATAAAGCTGTTCATCCAGGTGTTTCCTAGGAGAGGAATAAGAGGAAGGCAATGTAGATGTCCATCAATAAGGGAATGAAGAAGTAAAATGTGGTGGAGACATTATGGAATATGATGCAGTAATTGTAGAATATGGGTAATTCTCAGAAATATGGTGCTCACTAAAAAGGAGTAAGGAACAGAACAAGATCTATAGTGTACCATTTCTATAAATTAAAAACATAATCACACAAAATATGCCACATATTTTAAAGAGTAAACACATATTTGGGGATACAGACGTAACATTCAAAGTGGTAATTAATAGGAGATAAACGTAGTTGGATTTGGGAAAAATTAAAAATAGAAAGATGATGATTCACTATCAGGTGAGCAACATGACTAAATCAACATGCTGCTACAAAAATTACAGCAACACCATAAAGAAATAACCCCCATTGACATTTTGGACTATTAATTTCAAATGTAGTTTGTCTTGGAAAGCATTATAAAAACTTACTATACCACATAGAAAATAGTCACGTAATAATAATATGAGCTACCTATGTTTAAGAACTCCCTCAGTTATGGATAAGTGAGGAGACATGAACAAAATGCAGAGCAGGAAGTACTAAAAGGTTTTCTGACTTAAGATACTTTTATATTTTTAAAGATTTTATTTATTTATGAGAGAGAAAGAGAGAGAGAGAGAGAGAGAGAGAGAGAGAGAGCGCACAAGCAGGGGGAGGGGTAGAGGGAGTAGCAGGCTCCCCAGTGAGCAGGGAGCTGGATGTAGGCCTCCATCCCAGGACCCTGGGATCACAACCTGAGCCAAAGGCAGACACTTAGCCAACTGAGCCACCCAGGGGTCCCTGAATTTAGATACTTTTAGAAATCATTGACTATGATAGATTACTGTGGAGACATAAGAAGAACTAGCTTATACCACTGCAATTTAACACTTCATTAGGAACTACATATATATATATATATATATATATATATATATATATACATATATATATATGTAGATACATATAAATTATTCTCTTTACTTTTAATTCCTGTTTTTTTATTTCAAAGATAATATATATGCATTATTAAAATTTCAGAAATAGTGAATGCTTCTGAGAAGAAAATTTAAATGACCCGTATGTGTCTATCAAAAGATAAACAATGTAAAATATTTTAGTGTACATATATTTAAGGATTTTCTCTGTGTGTCACACAGGTACACACATAAATACAGTTTCATAACCAACAAAAGAGAGAAACACAATAATGCTATTTTGTAATTTTTTCACTTTGCAATATATTATATAAAATTTCACATTTCATTAAGTATGCTTTAGAAAGTATTTATAATGGTCGCCTAGTATTCTATGACATGACTATAACTTAACTTGTTAGCCAATTTCTTACCATTTGGAGCAATTATAGATTTTTATAATTATTTGCTATTATAAACAATGTTCTGAATAACATCACAGAAAGATATGAAGTATTTTTCTCCGGATATATTCATAGAAAGAGGTTTTCTGGGTCAAAGGGCATATAATCCATGTTGGTGGTTTTAGGAGTGGGTCTTGACTTAACAGAAATTGAAGCTGCCATATGAAAGGCTCAAATGTTTTCGAGATTTGGTAAGTTTAATTTATATTTCATGCCAAATGTGATGGCATTTCTGTCTTGAAAATATTCACTAAAGCATGTTTCTAAGGATAAAAGCAAAATTACAGAGTAATTTTAAACTAAAGGTATATAGGGAAGACACTGCAGCCAGAATAAGTGATGTCACTCCTGGCTCTGACACTGAGCTGTGTAAACTTGGGCCAGTCTCGTAACTCATTTGTCTTAGTTACCTCATCCATAAGATGGAGAAAACAACAGTACCTGCTTCATGTATCCGTTTGGAGGTTTATGTGAGTGTGCGTATGTATGTATGTGTGTGTGTGCACATGTGTATATGCACATGTGCTCAGGTTAACGTTCAGAATATTGTTTGGGCTCTAAAAATGGGAGCTATGATTGTTGTGTTCGTAGTTATTACTAAGTTAATGACTAGACTGAACCCTAAAAAGGAGATCACCCTTTCTAAATTTGACACTTTGTATTTCCTTATTTTTTTTAAGATTTTATTTATTTATTTGGCAGAGAGAAACACAGCCAGAGAGGGAACACAAGCAGGGGGAGTGAGAGAAGGAGAAGCAGGCTTCCCGCCGAGCAGGGAGCCCGATGTGGGACTCAATCCCAGGTCTCCGGGATCATGACCTGAGCCGAAGGCAGTCGCTTAACCAACTGAGCCCCCCAGGTCCCCTGACACTTTGTATTTCTCTATCGTGTAAGGTGTATTTACTTTGATCCATCCTATGCAATTGTACTCTGTTCTAACAGCAAGCAGTATATTTCTCAAAACTTCCTTTTCTAAGAACAGCTAATGCCAAAGAGCAATTACATGACCACAGGTTGTAAGCTCTGTTGACTTTCCATACCCTCTACATCTGGACCTTCCTCCATCATCTGATGAAAACTAACCGTAACAGTAATTGAAAAAATAAAATTTAGTGATTGGAACTATGTTTTGAATTCTAGTTATTTTAACCAGTTCTGCCTTTTAATTAAACATCACACCTCAGAGAATTTGGTTTCCAATGTTTGCTTGCAATTTTCTAGTTAAAAATTTCAGCTTGAGAGATTATTATTTTTTTTTAAAGATTTTATTTATTTGACAGAGAGAAACAGAGCCAGAGAGGGAACACAAGCAGGGGGAGTGAGAGAGGGAGAAGCAGGCTTCCTGCCGAGCAGGGAGCCCAATGTGGGGCTCGATCCCGGGTCTCTGGGATCATGACCTGAGCCGAAGGCAGTCGTTTAACCAATTGAGCCACCCAGGCGCCCCAGAGATTATTTTTTTAACAATTTAGGATGTTTATTATCCATTGTATACACCATTCTTTTTATGTCAATTGTTTCATGTCTTCTTAAAGTGTACCAAATACTGAAGTCATTTCGTTAAAATGAATAATTTGATTTTATGAGGGATGAGAAATAGTTTGACTTAGTATAGTAGTTACATATCTACTATATTTAATATACTGTAAATAAACATTGTGAGGAATTCATGTTAGTCTAAATTAGGGTCACTGACTTCAGATAGTTCACAATATAAAGTTGATTTTATGTGGAGTAAGAGTTGTAGGTGGTATTTTAAAAGTTAAGAGCAGAACTCCTGGGTGGCTTCTTCAGATAAGTGTCTGCCTTTGGCTTGTGTCACAACCCAGGGGATCTGGGACCTCTTGGGCCTCTTGCCCAGTGAGAAGCCTGCTTCTCCCTCTGCCTGCTGCTTCCTTTACTTATGTGCTATCTCACAAATAAGTAAATAAAATTTTTTTAAACTAAATAATTAAATAAAAGTTAAGGGCAAGGTAGAATTAAGACTGTGGAGCAGTGGGGGTCCCTAATTTTGTCTGGTCCCTGGGATTCACCTAAATAGTTATCAAATCATTCTGCATACCTACAAAATCAACTGGAAAGCTGATAAAAGAATTGCTACAATTCTACAAATAGAAAAGTGACCATTTTTTGCAAGGTAGGAGGTGCAGAGAAGTGAATCCAAGATGATATACAAGAAGATAAACTGAAGGTGGAGGGAGCCACCCTACGATGTGTACTGGAAAGTGTTATAAGCAGTGAGTGCAAAATGGTGACTTTTATAAGTCTGCCTTTAAAGTGCTCAAAGGGCAAAGCGGGGGTGGGCGGTGGGGCAGTGGAATCCCCCATCCCTCCCTCCCTGGGGCGGAGCAACAGGGTGCTCCCTACAGGAGTCCATAAAGTTTGGAGACCGGAAAGAGGGTCACATCCCTGGGATAAAAAGGCTTATTCACAAGGTGGGTGAACACAGAGTTCCCATGGAAATGAAGGAGACAAGTGATTGGCTGCTTTACTGTGAGATTTCAGCGAAGAGTGGGAGGCGCAAACTTTCAGCTCCAGGGCTAGGGATCAGAAAGCCACCATTTTCATCCCCAAATTGCTGCTGAAAGTCTTCAGGCAGCAAAACAGCCACAGAGTGCAATCTGAAGCCACCTACACTGAGCCAGCACCCCTGGCAAGGGCGATGCAACTCTGCCCAAGCAAACACACCTTAGAATCAGTACAGCAGGGCCCTCCGCCAGAAGACCAGCAGGAACTGCCAACTAATACCAGGTTTACCCATCACACAGAATTACAGAACTCCAGCACTAGGGGAAAAGTGTATATAGCATACATGGTTTTTTCTTATTATTCTTTAGTCTTTCAGTCTTAAATACATTTTTTCCTTTTTAAATATGTTATTTTATCAATTCTTTTTTTAACACTTTCTTAATTGTCATTTTTACACTTATATTTTACATACATATTTTTCATTTTTGGCTTCCTTTCATTATATTTAATTTTATTTTTGTATACCTAGGTTTCTTTTCTTTCCTATTTTGGGATCTTTCCTATTTAGGGATCCTTGTTGCTATTTTTGTATCTTTTCTCTCCTTCATCTATTCTTTTATGTATATAATGATAAGATGGAAGAACTCCCCAAAAGAGAGAGGAGGAGGCAGTACTCCCTTCCAGGGATTAAATCAATATGGATATAAGTAAGATGTAAGCTAGAATTCAAAATGATGATTACAAGGGTACTAACTGGGCTTGACAAAAAGCATAGAAGACACTAGAGAATCCCTTACTAGAGATATAAAAGAACTAAAATCTAATCAGGTCAAAATAAAAAAGACTATTACTGAAATGCAATTTTAAAATGGAGGTTCTAACTGCTAAAATAAGACAGTAGAGTTAGTGATATGGAAGATAAAATGATGGAGAATTAGGAAGCTGAGAAAAAGAAAGATAAACAACTACTAAATCATGAAGGGAGGATTTGAGAGATTAGCAATACCATAAAATGAAACAACATTAGAAAAACTGGGGTTCCAGAGGAAGAGGAAAGGGGGGGAGAGAAGGTTTTTTGGAACAAATTCTACTTGAGAACTTCCTTAGTCTGGGGAAGGAAGTAGACATTCAAGTCCAGAAGGCACACAGAACCATCCTCAAAATCAGTAAAAATAGGTCAACACTTCTTCCACATATAATGAAGCTTGCAAATTCCAGAGGTAAAAAGAAAATCCTGAAAGCAGTGCAGGACCAGAGGTCCTTAACCTACAAGGGTAGACACATAAGGCTGGCAGCAGACCTACCACAGAGCCTTGGCCAGAAAGGACAAGAGAAAATTTGGAAGGACACAAATACATGGGGTTAAAGAGAATCCTTCTAAAGAATAAATGAGCCAACCAGGAAATCAAAGAAGAATTTAAAAATTTCGTGGAAACAAAAGAAAATGGAAACCTTTCAGATGCAGCAAAGACAGTTTTAGGAGGGAAGTATATAGCAATATAGGTCTTTCTCAAGAAACAATAAAAATCTCTAATACACAACCTAAATTTACACCTAAAGGAGCTGGGAAAATAACAAATAAAGTCTAAAATCCAGCAGAATAAGAGAAATAATAAAGATTAGAGCAGAAATCAATGAAATAGAAATCAAAAGAACAGTAAAACAAATCAACTAAACTAGGAGCTGGTCCTTTCAGAGAATTAATAAAATTGATAACCACCTAGAGAGACTTATCAAAAAGAAAAGATAAAGGACCCAAATAAATAAAATCATAAATAGAAGAAAATATATCACAACCAACACTGAAAAAATACAAACAGTTATAAGAACAGATTATGGGCAACTTTATGCCAACAAATTAGTTAGTCTGGAAGAAATGGATTTATTCCTAGAAACATATAAACTACCAAAACTGAAACAGGAAGAAACAGAAAACCTGAACAGACTCATAAGCAGCAAGGGAGTTGAATCACTAATCAAAGTCTCCCAACAAAGAAGAATCCAGGAACAGACAGCCTTCCAGAGGAATTCTACCAAACATTTTAAAAAGAATTAATACCTATTCTTCTGAAACTTTTTCAAAAAATAGAAATGCATGTGCAATGAATCTTCGAACACTGAAAAAATAAAATAAATTCAAGGTAAAAAAAAAATAGAAATGGAGGGAAAACTTCCAGACTGATTCCATGATGCCAGCATTACCTATATCCCAAAATCTGTCAAAGACACCACCAAAAAGAATTACAGACCAATAACCCTGATAAACATGGATGCAAAAATTCTCACCAAGATGCTAGCCAATAGGACCCAACAGTACATTAAAAGGATTATTCACCACAACCAATTGGGATTTTTCCTGGATTGCAAGTTTGGTTCAACATCCACAAATCAGTCAATGTGATACACCACATTAATAAAAGAAAGGACAAGAACTATATGATCTTCTTGATAGATGTCAATAAAAGCATTTGATAAAATACAGCAACCTTTCTTGATCAAAACTCTCCACAGTGGGGTGCCTGGGGCTTAGTGGGTTAAAGCCTCTGCATTCTGCTCAGGTCATGTTCTCAGGGTCCTGGGATTGAGGCCCCTATCAAGCTCTCTGCTCAGCAGGGAGCCTGCTTCCTCCTCTCTCTCTCTGCTTGCGTCCCTGACTACTTGTGATCTCTCTCTCTCTGTCAAATAAATAAAATCTTTAAAAAAAAAAAAAACTCTCCACAGTGTAGGGATAGAGGGAACATACTTCAATAGCCTAAAAGCCACATAGAAAAGCCAACAGCGAATATCATCCTCAATGAAGAAAAACTGAGAGCTTTTCCCCTAAGGTCAGAAACACTACAGGGATGCTCACTCTCACCACTTTTGTTCAACACAGTACTAAAAGTCCTAGCCTCAGCAATCAGACATCAAGAAGAAATAAAAGGCATCAAAATAGGCAAAGAGGAAGTCAAACTTCCATTCTTTACAGATGATATGATACTCTAAATGTAAAACCCAAAAGACTCCACCACAAATTTGCTAGAACTCATACAGCAATTCAGCAAAGTGGCAGGATATAAAATCAATGCACAAAAGTCAGTTGCATGTCTATACACTAACAATGAAGCAGCAGAAAGAGAAATCAAGGATTCTATCTCATTTACACATGCACCAAAAAAACCATATGATATCTAGGAATAAACCTAACCAAACGGGTAAAATATCTGCACTCTGAAAACTATAGAAAAAGTAAGAAAGAAATTGAGGAAGACACAAAGAAATGGAAAAACATTCCATGCTGATGGATTAGAAGAACAAATAGTGTTAAAATGTCTATTCTACCCAGAACAATCTATAACTTGAAAGCAATCCCAATCAAAATATATCAACATTTTTCAAAGAGCTAAAATAAATACTCCTAAAATTTCTAAGGAAACCAAAAAAGATATGAATAGCCAAGGAATGTTGAAAAAGAAAATAAAGCTGGTGGCATCACAATTCCAGACTTCAAGCTATATTACAAAGCTGCAATCATCAAGACAGTATGGTACTGGCACAAAAACAGACACATAGGTCAATGGAACAGAACAGAGAAACCAGAAATGGACCCTCAAGTCTATGGTAAATGAATATTGAACAAAGCAGAAAAGAATATGCAATGGAAAAAAGACAGTCTCTTCAACAAATGGTGTTAGGAATATTTGATGGACACATGCAGAAGAATGAAACTCAATCATTTTCTTACACCATACACAAATATAAAGTCAAAATGGATGAAAGACTTAAATGTGAGCCAGGAATCCATCAAAATCCTAGAGGGGAACATGGCAGCACCCTCTATGACTTCGTCCACATGTCTAAACATGTTTCCAAAGGCAAGGGAAATAAAAGCAAAAATGAACCATTGGGACTTCATCAAGATAAAAAGTTTCTGCACAAAAAAGGTAACATTCAACAAAATCAAAAGACAGCCTATGGAATGGGAGAAGATATTTTCAAATGGCATTTCGATAAAGGGCTAGTATCCAAAATCTATAAAGATATTTCAAAAGCAACACCCAAAAAACAATCAAGTCAAGAAATGAGCAGAAGACATGAACAGATATTTCTCCAAAGAAGATATACAAATGGCCAACAGATGAAAAATGCTCAACATCACTCAGCATCAGAGAAATACAAATCAAAACCACAATGAGATACCACCTCACATTAATCAGAATGGCTAAAATTAACAAGTCAGGAAATGACAGATGTTGGTGAGGATGCAGAGAAGAAAGGGGAACCCTCTTACACTCCTGGTAGAAATGCAAGCTGGTGCAGTCACACTGGAAAACAGTATAGATGGTCCTCAAAAAGTTGAAAATACAGCCACCCTCTGGCCCAGTATTGCACTACTAAGTATTTACCCAAGGGATACAAACATAGTGATCCAAAGGGGCACCTACACCCTAATGTTAATAGCAGCAATGTCTCCAATAACCAAAGTATGGAAAACCCTGATGTCTACTGATAGATGAATAGATAAAGAATATGTAGTGTGTATATATATATATATATATACATACAATAGGCTATTACTGAGCTATCAAAGAAATGAAATTTTATCATTTGCAATAATGTTGATGGAACCAGAGAGTATTAGGTTAAGTGAAATAAGTCAGTGAAAGACAGTTGTTGTATGATTTCACTCGTGTGTGGAATTTAAGAATCAAACAGAAGATCATAGGGGAAAGGAGGGAAAAATAAAATAAGATGAAATCAGAGAAAGAGACAAACCATTAAATACTCTTTAATTATAGGAAACAAACTGAGGGTTGCTGGAGAGGAAATGAGTGGGGGATGGGATAGCTGGGTGACAGGCTTTAAGGAGGACATTTGATGTAATGAACACAGGATGTTACATGCAGCTGATGAATCACTGAAGTCTACCTCTGAAACCAGTTCTAAATGATATGTTAATTAATTGAATTTAAATTAAAAATAACAAAATTTAAAATAAAGATTTTAAAAGGAAAAAAAGAATAAGGAGAGAAACACCCTATGTTATTGGGGTTTGAGAAGATCAATAATATGCCTTTCCTACTGATTTTGAGACTGGTTGAGTAAGAAACACAAAACATAGACAAAAGAACATCAAAATGTCAGGTTTATTAATGATAGATCAACCTGATGGTGTAGCTTTAGGACTGTAGGCAAGTGAAGTTCTAAATAGTCCATGCCTGTTGTGTGCATCCGGTCTCAAGCAATGCCATACTTGCAAGGGCCCAAAGCAATGCTGGAGTAGGCTACCTTTGACAGAAAGCAGGCTGAAGCAAAGCTTTTAAGTAAGGTTTTACTGATAGATTCTATACCAAGACAGTAAGAGAGGAAAAGAGGAAGTGATGGGTGGAGGAGGAAGAGGGGAAGCAAGTAGAAGTCGTGGGTGCATTACTAATCTGGTCCAAGATTTGCATGGAATCCTAACTGATTTTTATATACAGGTCACTTTCCTGACAAACTTCCTTGAACCATTGATAATTCTCAAAAGTTAGCTGGGTGCAGAGGGAAAGGAATTTATTTGTTGGCTCCTGCCTCACTTCTGTTTTTTGTTGGCCAAAGTTTTCACATGGGGCACTAATTCACACTTGTGCTTTTGGGGCAGAGTGAAATTGACAAGAAAGCCTCTTTCTCAAGGGGAGAAATCTCTGTGCCCACCTAAAGCCAGATTCCTGTTTTAGGTTCTTCATAGTTATGCCATCCGCCTACATAGATTACTTCTTGCCATACTCAGCTGCAACAATCTATAATTTCTAATACCAGCATGTACAGATATATTCGCTAAAACGTAAGAGCTTTAGCACATGGTGCTGTAATACTTATTTGACTCTCACTGGGCCCCCATCTGATGAAGGTGTAGGATGGAAGCAGTGGAAATCCTCCTCTCTCTGGCATTCCCTACAAAGTAACTCTGTATACCAGGGAAAAAACTGATACCAAATGCAATAGTGCTACATTATTAATGGCTTGGTAGTTCATGATACCACTCTTCCTGAAAAAGTAATTTTTCTCATTATTATGAATTGTTGATACTATTTATATTATTGAGCACTTGTTAAGTGCCATGCAAATGTGGATATTCTTAACATAGATAATTGCCACATTTCTATGAGTTGGATTCTGTCATTATCCTTATTTTGCAAAAGACAAAAGTGAAGCTGAGAGTAATTAAGTAACTTGTTCCAACATCACTTGGCAAATCAGTACTTCAATATGTGCTCTCATCTACAGCCATGGGTTTGAAACCCAGCCCCTACAGCAGATCTTAGCTTTTTGGGTGTCTGACAACTTTAAAATGTTTCAACTTCAGTTTCCTTCCAAAGGTGGTATAAAATATTCTACCCAAATAATTGCAAAACTCACACAAGACAATACAGGTCAAGTGCCAAGTACTACCCTGAAACAGACAGGACTCAAAGTAGATACTCAAACAATGGTAGCTACCTTCTTAGCTTTCCTCTCACGGTTTTTGAAAAGCTGTACATTTCATGTCCTAGAACTTCTAGCACATCTCTTGTTCTTGATTTTAAAACAATGATTCCATTAGGAAACATGTATTTTTAAATTTAAGTTCAATTAGCCAACATATAGTTCATTGTTAGTTTGGATATAATATTCAATGATTCATTGGTTTCTTATCACACCCAGTGTTCATCACATCATGTGCCCTCCTTAATAACCATCACCTGGAAAGTATTAATTGAGAACGATATGAATGTAGCAGCACTGGGTTTATCATTGACGATGCAAAGAATTCACATTCTAGTGTGGATTATAAGCTTCTCTCCCAAAGTGAAATAAAATGTGATAAATTTTATAATAATTGTACCCACAGAACACTAAGTTCTTTCAATAGCCCAGATGTCATTTCATTTGAGCCATTAATTATTCCAATGAAAGTGAGTTTTTAAATTTTAAATTTAAATTTCCTTTCAGTTACAACTTTTTATTCCTTTTAGTTTGAAGACCATTTTCCCTGGTAGTGAAAATGAAAATAAAATAGGCATTGATTATTTACTTTTCCTTGTTACATCTGGAGTCAGGAAGACCTGATTCCAAAAACTTATTTACTGGTCATATAACCTCTGCAAATTGCCTAACTTCTCTGATCTTTAGTCCCCCTGTAAAATGGGACTGATAATAATGTCCTTGCAGGGTTTATGACTCTCGCAATTACATAACAGTTTTTTAGCTGAGTATTGGATAGGTAAGAAATATTCCTTCAATATTGTTTCTCTCTGCCATTTGCAATAATCCAAATAGTGTTTTATCTCTTGCTTGCATGTTTTCTTGCTACAACACAGCTAAAATTGCATTTTTCATCTTTATAGTTTTTCTTAAGCCTGAGCTCTAGCCTTCCTGACCTGTTCTTTAGGTTTGGTAATATACTTATATTTTACCCTTACCCTCGGCTATGTGATCATTACCTCATAGTCTTAAAATAAAAGATCATAAAACAACTCTCTATGTAGGTGCATTGGCTTATTTATTTATCCCTTCTCATATGTCCTTACAATTTCATTTTAGGGCTCACTATTCTTTTAGAATAGAGTGCTTTTTAAAATTTATTTGCCATGTTGCTCTCCTTCTTAACTTTTAAATTATATGCCCAGAACCAAAATATGAGACGTGTGTCTATGTGTGCCTATTATTTTCATTCTCAGCTATTTAGAAACTAACATGGCCTGCTACCTCTCTCCAAGGTTTCTATTGCATCCACACCATTCTTCAGTTCTTTCTTATATTTAGAATTAAATTCAAAGAAGGAAATCTTCTTTTGTTTCCTCTACTCTTTGGTGAATAAAAGCCTATCAATAAGAAAGAATTATAATTTATCAGGCATTCTTTCACCAAAGCTACATTTCCAAGAGGTGTTTATATAGTTAAATTCTCACAGCACTACTAAGTCTTACTCCTGAAATGTTTTAAAAATAGCTTCTGAGACGGATCATATGAATCTTTCATTTGGCAGGCCCTTAACCAAATTAATTCTACTGGGAAATGAGCTTTCTAGGACACTGAAAGACTAGAGGCAGAGATACTATTCAATTGACAACTGGGCAGTAAGGAATTTTGCTTTCTCCCCTGGAATACGGTATGATTTTTGCTGAGTTTCAATCAAGAACTGGCAAATACTTTCTTTTATAAGAGCAGAAACTATTTGTCTAAATCTTCCTCGATGAAAATAAAAGCTCTGAATATAAAAGGACTTGGGCACAATGAAACCAAAGCTTCTCTGATTTAGTAGTTCTCTTTCCTGTGCAGATGCCAATATCCCAGTAGCACCTTGATATTAGGAAATCTAATGACAAATTAGGTAAATTGACACATAATAAGAGTATCTGTTCCTATGACATGTGAATGCTTCATTTCTAATAAAATGTATCAGAAGTTGTTATATAAATAGAAACTTTCTTCCATTGCTGTTGTGTGAATGTTTGTGTGTGTATAGATATACATGTGTGCATGGGCACGTGAGTCTCTGCTACCAATAAGTAACTCACCTCAAATGACGCTGTTGGTAACAGAAGTGAAATTGGCAATGAGATCCTCCCATCCTCCATCATCGTATTTGCTGTTGAAAGATAGTGAAGGAAGCTGAAGGA
Source organism: Spilogale gracilis (assembly GCA_004023965.1). Classification (NCBI taxonomy): domain Eukaryota; kingdom Metazoa; phylum Chordata; class Mammalia; order Carnivora; family Mephitidae; genus Spilogale; species Spilogale gracilis. The sequence continues at coordinate 16,348 of PITA01017198.1, read as the reverse complement.
GGCAATAATCTTTGAATGCTAGTGTAGAGAATATAGCATATGGGATATCATTAGATTGTTGGGAGAAATTTTTGTTATGAAGTTTTATTTGCAGAATGTATCTACTGGTCCTTATCTCTAATTGCTCAGATCTAAATGGAGACTGAGTTGAGGGCAAGATGGCTCAAAGCATAATTCCTTGTATGTACTCTCTTGACCATGCCAATCAACGGAGTTAAATATCAAAATGAAGAGTAGTTTGAGGTGGCCCAAGTGTCTAAAATGGATAACCTTACCTTAATATCTGGAATGGTGATATAGGGTGTGATAGATAGCCCAAGGACCTATCCATATTAGAAGCCCAATGCCTAGACTAATAAAAGTCTAGCCAAAAGTCATCAAACCCAGACAAGAGGGACATCTAGTTGGCTGTTGTTGGCCTTCAGCTCAGGTCATAATCCCAGTGTCCTAGGATCAAGTCCCGCCTCAGTCTCCTTGCTCAGTAGGGAGCCTGCTTCTCCTTCTGTCTACTGCTCCCCTTCTTGTGCTCACTCTCTTTCTTCTCTCTAATAAATAAATAAAAATCTTTAATAAAGCCATAAAAGGATACATAAATTATTATTGTATCTTTGGTTATTAAAATAATAAATGATAAACAAATGTGGTTAAAATAAAAAGATCAAATTATGAATATAGTATGTTATAACTTACATAAAGATTTGAAGTTCTGCACTAAAGTTTTCTATGGCTCTAACTGTATGAAATTCCTGTACTTGCTTTATAAGAAAACTCCTAAGTATACAATTAACTGGATTGGTAATGAATATGGTATTGAACACTGGTACTGAATATGATTTGCAACTAAGCTATGCTATAATCTAATTGTAAGTTTGCCATTCAAGAGTTTTTCTTGTGAGTTAACATTTTGAACATTCCATAAACACAGGGAAATTTTTTTTATGGAATTTGTCTGTGCTTAGCTTTTCAAAATGTAGTATTAGGCATGCTTCTAAAGTAATTCTTGATATTTAGTTATAAATTTTGATATTCAGAATTGGCCTTTGGAAACTTGAATGGGAAACACTGAGATGATAAATAGCTATCCAATTTATCTAAATCTTTTAAGAAATTAGAGTTCAATATTAAAGACCTATATATTAGGGGTGCCTGGGTAGCTCAGTCATTAAGGACCTATATATTAAAATTAATAATGATATTAATATCCATGAAAATAATAAATAATTTTAGAATGGAAAAATATATTCACATACATTCATTTAAATATTTAAAATATAATTAAAATATTTTAAAATATAAAAATAGAGGTAGATTATAACTATTTTATAAAAATATTATGAAAATAGAGGTAAAATTAAAAACCTCAACATAAACTCATGCCCACTTAAAAAAGGAAAATGTTTTTCTCCTTGCTCACTAAAGTAACTAAAATCTTCTGTTACTCTTTTTCCTGATGATTATGAGAAACCATATAATATTTATTCTAGGCATTCATATTTTGTTGTTTAAATCTATTCTTTGCAGAGCAACACATCCTAAGTTTGTGAGATAAAAAAAACAAAACAAAACAAAAAAAACAAGGTGGACCTAGAATATCTTCTTTCGGAGTATGGTGATAAAGAAGCCAATTCTAAGAGTTAAATTGTCTACATTCTGAACCACAAGAAATAAGGTTATGATCAAGGGAAACAAGCTTGATGTATGAAAGGCTGTAAATATTTAATTATGCTTTATGGGGACCAATTATATAAAATGTGACAGAAAAGGCATATGCACTAACAAGACCCAATATTTTTACTGGATTACTAAGACAGCTGTGTGTAATACACAGACTCTAGATGTACAACCACTATCAAGGGTTAGCCAGGAGACTACAAGGAGTCTTGAACATGAGTCAGTCTCAAGGCACCCAGATAAAGAGGTATTAAGTTATATTACTGTGATTCATTGCAGAGAAGAGGTCTTCCTAAGAACTGGATGGCTGAAGCAGAGATTTTAGTGGGGGTCTCCAGGCACTGAGTCTTCTTTATTTCCATGGAGTAAGTCATGGTGTAGTTAATGCTGCTTCTTTACACAAAATACAGACTCTATCCAATTTCTGCAGTATTTTCAATAAGATATAGATTATTTAAGTTCTTCCTCAATAATGAACATAAAGGGACTGTGGTGCAGAAAAGAAAAAGAAGAAAGAAAGAAAGAAAGAAAGAAAGAAAGAAAGAAAGAAAGAAAGAAAGAAAGAAAGAAAGAAAGAAGAAAAACTGATATGTTCACTTGTGGCAATATGTCACTTCCATTGTCTGCATTCTGTCTGTTGTATGACCTCTGTCATGAACCCTGAGGTCAAAGGAAGTTGACCGTGATGGGCCATTCTCATCCCAGTCTAAGAAACCCCATTCTGCCCATAATTTTCAGCATGTTTGAGCAAATAAAGAGAGCTCTTAATGTAGTTTTGGAATGGATAGGCTGATGTGGTCTCTTCTGAGGAAGAGTAATCTGCCTAAAAGGGCACATTCTTTTTCTCTCTCTCTTCTTTCCTTTTACAAACAATTTCCATCAAGACCTCATGAATTATATAAATATGTAGAGATTAAACAACATGCTACTGAACAACCAATGGATCAATGAAGAAATCAAAGGAGAAATTTAAAAATACATTGAGGTAAGTGACAATGGAAATACAACATGCCAAGATCTATGGAATGAAGCAAAAGCAGTTCTAAGAGGAAAGATCATAGCAATACTAGCTTAACTCAGAAAACAAGGAAAAAACCCAAATAAACAATCTAACTTTAGACTTTAAAAACTAAAAAAAAGAAGAAAAATGAAACCCAAATTAGTAGAAAGAAGGAAATAACGAAGGTCAGAGTAAAAATAAATGAAATAGAAAAAATAGAAAAAAAGAGACAATAGAAAAAAAACATTAAAATTAAGAGCTGGTTATTTAAAAAGATAAACAAAATTGACAAGCTGTTAGCTAGATTCACTAAGAAAAAGAGTGAGAGCTCAAATAAAACCAGAATGAGAGAGAAATCGCAACTGATACCAAAGGAATACAAAGACTCGTAAAAAGCCACATGAACAATTATACACTAACAAGTTGGACAACCTAGAAGAAATGGATAAATTCTTAGAAACATGCAATCAGAGGCATGTGGATCACTCAGTTAGATGAGCATCTTCAGCTCAGGTCATGAAGTCAGGGTCCTGGAGTTGAGCCCTGCATCTGGGTCCACATTCAGTGGGAAGTCTGCTTGAGATTCTTTCCCTCTGCCCTTCTCCCTTCTCACAAGCTTGCACCCCCTCTCTCATTCTAAAAATAAAATAAATAAATCTTTTTTAAAAATTAAATAAATAAAAGCTACTGAATGGGAGAAGATAATACTTAAAGAGTTCCTATAACTCAACACCAAAAAAAAAAAAAATCAAATTTAAAAATGGGCAGAAAACCTATATAGACATTTCTCCAAAGCAAACATACAGATGGCCAACAGACCCATGAAAAGATGCCCAATATCACTAACCATCAGGGAAATGCAAATCAAAACCACAATAAACTATCACCTGACACCTGTAAGAATGGCTAGTATCAAAGGCAAGAAATAACAAGAGTTGTTAAGGATATGGAAAAAAGAGGACCCTTATGTATTGCTGGTGAATATCTAAATTGCCTTCCCTATGGAAAACAGCATGGAAGTTCCTCAAAAATTAAAAAATAGAATACCATATGATCCAGTAATTCACTACTAGGTATTTATTGAAAGAAATCAGAAACAGTGATTTGAAAAGCCTTGTGCACCCCCTGTGTTCTTTGCAGCATTATTTACAATAGTCAAAATATGGAAACAATCTAAATGCCTTCTAATGGATAAATGGATAAAGAACGTGTAGTATATGCACACATAAAATACTACCAGCCATAAAAAAAAAAATACTGCCAGCCATAAAAAGGAATGAAATCTTTTTTCTTTAAAGGATTTATTTATTTGACAGAGATAAACACAGCCAGAGAGGGAACACAAGCAGGGGGAGTGAGAGAGGGCTTCCTGCCGAGTAGGGAACCCGATGTGGGGCTCAATCCCAGGTCTCCGGGACCATGACCTGAGCTGAAGGCAATTGCTTAACCAACTGAGCCACCCAGGAGCCCCAAAAGGAATGAAATCTTGCCATTTGTGGCAACATGGATGGACCTTAAGGGTGATACGTTAAATGAAGTCAGACAAAGAAAGACAAATGCCATATGAATTAACAATATGTGGAATCTAAAACAAACAAACAAGACAAAACAAAACAAAATTCATGATACAGAGAGCAGAATGATGGTTGCAAAATGGGTAAAGGGAGTCAGAATATTTTCAATTATAAAATAGTCCTGGGAAGGTAATACACAGCATGATGACTGTAGTCAATCAGATTATAATACATACATGAAAGTTACCAAGAGAGTAAATCTTAAAAGTTTTCATCACTGGAAAAAAAATTTGTAACTTTGTATGGTGAGGGTTGGTAACAAGACATTATGGTGATCATTTCTCAATGTTTATGAATCATAATGTTGAATATATCTGAAACTAATATAATGTTATATATCAACTATACCTCAATAAAAATAATCAAAATTTAACCTAAATTGTCATATTTTTCCATTTACTATAATTAAAAGTTTCTCATTACATTAAGATTAGATAAAATTAGTTTTTTTAAATTTTTTCATTACTAGAACCTTTCTTCCAAAAGCATTTATATGCAGTTAAATGATCTGTCAGAATGATAGTACTATTCTTAGGGTAATAATTTTTACTGAATTAGCTTTTTAAAAGCATTTAATTTTCACTTCAATTAGGTGCACTATAATTTTTCTGTATATTATTTTTCCCCCTAGAGTGGACCCTGCTCTCACATTATGGATCTTTTTTATAGAATTTCTAGAATAAGATCTAGCTAGGTTTGAAGATATGGCTGTTTGACTTTGAAATAAAATAATTCATCCTTCCAAAGTTAAGAATACTGGTTTCTATAATTATGCAACAAGGCAAAGGAAAGATGCTGTATTAATCTCCAGGTCCCTCCATACATCACTGCTTAAAGAAGTATTTAGAAGGTGAAACAAACTTATCTAAACTCAATCACATCATTTCCTAGAGAGAGATATTTTCATTTTAATTTATAAGCAGAATTTCTTTTCCTCAAATTAAACTCCACCTTTAGACAGATGGGTCTTTGCCCTGGAGCACAGCTGATCACAGCAAATGCTTAGTAGAATGAGTAATGTTATAAATCAAAGTGTTTATTACTTTGATCAGATAACCAGACATGGTTATCTTAACTGAATTCATGGTACTCTTAACTGTATTCAGTTTCAGACTTTCACCATCTGATAAGTAAAGATTATATACTCACTTAGCTGTGAAACAAAATATAAATTTTGCAGATAACCTCAAAAATGTAAATATTTTTTGCCCCGTATTATGATGGAGCATCTTGAGCCAAGGCATTTTCAGAGCTTACTGTAGAATACCTAGTCATGACAATGGTGCTTGATGGTAATACGTATTTCATTAAAAACTGTTGGTTTCTTTTACATAGATATAAATGAAATTTTATTTTATATTCTTGCACGCAGCAAAAATTAGCAATTCTGTTCCTTTTCTTCATTCTCTTTACACTTCCATTTCTAAGGCCTAATTATGTTCAGAAAGTCTTTATCCCAATATAAACGAAGAGTATATGATATTTTAATCATTATATGTAGGATTGAAAAGTTTACAATAGGATGCCTGGGTGGTTCAGTGGGTAAAAGCCTCTGCCTTCAGCTTAGGTCATGATCTCAGGGTCCTGGGATCGAGGCCCGTGTCGGGCTCTCTGCTCAGCAGAGAGCCTGTTTCCTCTGCTCTCTCTGCCTGCCTCTCTGCCTACTTGTGATCTCTCTCTGTGTCAAATAAATAAATAAAATCTTTAAAAAAGAGTTTACAATAATATAAAAATGGGAGATAGCTTTGAAAATTGGTTATTTATTCCTCTGTGTTGGGATCAGCCAAGATATTTATCTTCATATATGCATAAATTCACCCTTTGATAAACATAACTAATTTGTTTTTACTGTCTTTTAAAATTTTTATGCTTTTTTTATGTAAAGGACAAATACCACCTGTTTTATTTTCCTTTTTAAACTCGTCATAGTACCTAGCTTCTATTGCATAAATCTGACCATAAAGAAATAAAGCATAGATGTGAATAGTTGCTTAAATTGTAGGAAATGGGTCCTTTCAAAGAACACAGTTAAGCCTAGCAACCTTGAAAAAGTCTTACTAAGATCTTTATATTTCACACAAACGCACTGAATAAAGACAAATACTCAGGGTACACTCATGGTTAAGTCCACTTTTAATAGTCCATGTCTCTATCAATAATCAGTATTTTAATCAGATACAGAAGTTTTTCTTTTAGCTAAAAAGACAAAATAGTCTTATAGGAACAAAACAAAATTATTTGTGTCTAGTCCAAAGACAACTATAAATGTTTTAGTCCACTTAAATTTTTATTTAAATCTAAGAAAAAAAAGCTCATTAAATTTTGGAAAATATACACATCTATAAAATGTAAATTAATATTATCCTTGATCGTTAAATTGACAAAGTTTAGAAGCAAAATGAGAAACACACCAATAAAAACAGGCAAAGGCTATGAATAGACAATTCACAGAAGATATAAAATTGCCCATAAGACAGATGAGAAAATATTCAATCTGCAGGTATACAAATACATAAAAATCAAAGAAACTATAGTTAACTACTTGAACTACCAGAGCCATATAGCTTTTTAATTTTTATCATTTAATTATTTTTTAGGATTTTATTTATTTACTTATCTATTTGACAGAGAGCGAGAGAAAGAGAGAGAGAGAGAGAGAGAGAGAGAGCATGAGAGGGGAGAAGGTCAGAGGGAGAAGCCAACTCCCCATGGAGCTGGGAGCCAGTTATGGGACTTGATCCCGGGGCTCCAGAATCATGACCCCTGAGCCAAAGGCAGTTGCTTAACCAATTGAGCCACCCAGGCATCCTTAATTTAATTATGCTAACCCAGCAAGGTGTACTCAATAAACCAGAACTTACCCCATTGGTGCATATGCAGATTTGTAAAAACTTTAGGAAGGAAATTTACAATTTTACATAAAAATTTAAAATTTTACATGTTTTATAAAATAATTTTCACATTATCCTTTTAGTAATTATCATAATTATTCTTTTAGTAAAAGGATAAGTTTAAGCTTTAACTTTAAGGTTTTTTGTTGTTGTTGTTTTAAAGATTTTATTTATTTATTTGACTGAGAGAAACACAGCCAGAGAGGGAACACAAGCAGGGGGAGTGAGAGAGGGAGAAGCAGGCTTCCAGCCGAAGCAGGAAGCCTGATGTGGGGTTCGATCCTGGGTCTCCAGGATCATGACCTGAGCCGAAAGCAGTCGCTTAACCAACTGAGCCACCCAGGTGCCCCTAACTTTAAGCTTTATTTGCAAGAATGCCCTTAAAGTATGAGAAGCATTTAAAATAGCTTAACGGTGGATTAAATATCTTATGTATCTAATCTACAGATAATAAAATAGTGTAATAGAAGAATATATATTATATAAAGATATTCATGATGTAAAATAAAAAATCAAGTTACCAGTCATCATATTATATCATTCAATTTTTATATAATGAAAACCACGGTCTACTACTTTTCTCTCTTTAACCACGCACACACACACACACCTGACAGGACTTAATCTAAATTTTCATAGTGATAGCTGTATTAAGAGTGATTTTAGGGGCACCTGGGTGGCTCAGTGGTTAAGCCTCTGCCTTCAGCTCAGGTCATGATCCTGGAGTCTAGGGGTTCTAGCCCCGCATCAGGCTGCCTGCTTAGTGGGAAGCCTGCTTCTCCCTCTCCCACTCCCCCTGCTTGTGTTCCCTCTCTGTCTGTGTTTCTCTCTGTCAAATAAATAAAATCTTTTTTTAAAAAGTGATTTTAGTGATTTTAGCCTTCTACTCTTTGCTTATTTATACTTTTAAAATTTTGTATATTATCCATTATCCATATATATAAAGAATATTTCGAAACATTAAAAACATGTGTCCTAAGAAAGTTTCCTTGTTACAAATTACCCATCCCCACTATTCCAACTGTATCAATAACTTTATATAGATTAACCTCAGAGGAGAGCAAATGCACCCCAGAAAAAAAGCAAGGAGTTAACAACCTGAATACATTTTTAAAAATTGATGATAGAAACAATAAGACAAAGCTTTCAAGGTCCAGCCTTTGCTCAGAAACCGAAAGAAAAGGAAAGAAAAGAAAAAAAAAAAACAGAAAGTTTGTTTATTCCCAAAGACTAGAACCTAGAGGATTTTGTGGTTAGATTAGATTTAAAATGGCCCCAATTCGTCTTTTCTGCTCTGAGTCTTTGCAGGTTCTCTCACCAAGAGGCCAGCCTTGTGCCAAAAAAAAACACAGAAAAAGTGGAAATGTATGAATTCTAAGGCTACGCCTCAAGAGGCATAAGCAGCTGTCTCTGTCGGGCTCCTCTTCTTCCATGACAACAAGCCAGATTGGCCTCCAAAAGGAGATTACACAGAGCAGCGTAAAGTCATCACAGAACACTAGCCAGCCACTGATCCACCAGTCGGTCACATATGCGTGAACAAGCTCAGCCAAAATCAGCTAAATCAAAGCTGCAAAGAAATTAGTGGAAGCCAAGTCCTGACTGACAAAACCCATAATAGACCCTTCATAAAACAATAAATGTGTTTTGTTTTGTTGTTACTGAGGTTTGTGCTTGCTTGTTATGTAGTTAATAAATAGGAATTTAGAGCATTATATGTGTAATATAAATTAGAGAGTAAGGAAATGCATAAGGCAGGCTACCTTATGAGTTTTCACAGCATGGGCATAATGGTACTAGAAAAATCACAGAAGACAAAGTTTAAATGACAATAGATACCAAAGGATGGCCAAGACCAAAGAAACTAGGTGAAAAACTTCAGATAGGTTTAAGACAAAAACCAAGAACTGCAGATACTTGTATCTTCTTTCTAGAATGTGGCTCAGCCAAACTGAAGGCCTCTTACGGAAGCTTCTCATTCAACATGGTGCTTGAGTGGTAGAAGTCTGCCATAGAGTAGCTTCATAGTGTCCTACACTCAGGTTAGTGCAGGAGAGCATCCAAAATTTTGTCATTGTCCACTGAGAATAGCGATATGGCCAGGATCCCAAGCTAGCACCCAAAGCAGCCCATGGCTAGACTTCATAATCAAAGTTATGACAGTTAGGTCTGTCTAGGTTATGCTGAGTAACAAACTATCCCCAAAAGCTCTGCAGCTTAAAACACTAAGATTTAATTCTTATGAATCATGTCCATTGTAGCTTGGAGAAGGGGAGGGAACAAGGAATTGTCTCACTGTAAGTTATTCAGAGAACTAGAAGGATGTTGTCTCCAAGGTATTATGACCCTTTCTCAACAAGTGCATTTGTGAGTCAGTGATATCTGAGTCAATGAAAATAATGGATAAACAAGTACCAACTATCAAATGCTTGCAGGCAGAAAGGACACATGCCATTTTCCCTTTTGTTTGTCTGAATTTGAGGCAGAAGGGGAAAAAATCCTGGTGAAATATGGTCAAAGAGAGAAAAACTGGAATATTTAAAAATACATATATAATCTACTAAGGCAACAATGGACAGACATCCAGGTTCCATAGGACCAGAAGCTCGTAATATAAGTTTAAGGGTTCTCTTTAAAACAAAAAGCAGAATTATTCCTTATGTTCCACATGAAGGAAACCATGTAATAATTGTGTTTCTCTGGTTGACTTATTTCATTTAGCATAATAAACCCCAGTTTCATTCATGCCGATGTATGTGGTAGATATTCATCCTTTCTGATGGCTGAGTAATATTCCACTGTGTATATGCACCACATCTTCTTTATCCATTCATCCATTGAAAGACATCTCAGTTCCTTCCACAGTTTGGCTATTGTGGACCTTGCAGCTATGAACATTAGGGTGCAGGTGTCCCTTCTTTTCACTACATCTGTATCTTTGGGGTAATCACCCAGTAGTACAATTGCTGAGTCATAAGGTAGCTCTATTTTTAACATCCTGAGGAATCTACATACTGTTTTCCACAGTGGCTGTACCAGTTTACATTCCCCCCAACAGTATAAGAGGACAACAAGGAAAGGGAGGGAAAACTAAATGGGAAGAAATCAGAGAGGGAAACAAACCATATGAAACTCTTAACTCTGGGGAAAAAAACTGAGGGTTACAGAAAGGGAGAGGGATGGGGGATGGGGTTAATTGGGTGAGGGGAATTGTATATCAAATTATTGAACATTATATGTGCTATACTTTGGCTAATTGAATTTAAATAAAAAATAAACAAAAATAAATAAAAAGCAGACAAAATATTTTAATTAGTTACTTACTTTCTATGCCTTTATAATTTTCCTCTTTCATTTTTGGTATGTTTATTTGATAACAATTTAGTGTTTTCAAAAAATTGGTATTTTCTATAGAGTAAATAATTTAAATAATTTTAATAACTAAAAATTTGTTATATCTTTGAATAATTTCATTCAGTTTGACTGCTTGTTATTCATGTGAAAATGTGTTATTTTTTTGGACTGTTGTCAAATATAGGAAAACTTGTTTCAAGTTTATTCAATAATGTAATGCCACTTGGCATGAGGGGAAGCATGACACAGAGGGAGTCTAGTGGAATGAGATAACAGTCCTAGTCAATTATGGATAAAGTATCTTAATTTTCAGATTTTTTTCTAAAGATAAGACCATATGAACATACTTATAGGGTTTTTGTCTTGGAAGAAGGCTCTACAGTGTAGGGTCCTATGGCAGACAGAAGTCCAAGATTACAGCTCCCTTGTGCACACACCCTGTATAACCAATCCTCTCCTCTGTAAGGCATGTAGAACCTGCAAATATGATGGAATATCTCTTCCATGATTAGTTTGCAAATCAGTTAACTTTGAGTTAATTCAAAGGGAAATTAACCAGGTGGGCCTGATCTAATCACCTCATTGAGCCCCCCCAGAAGACCTAGGGTTTCAAAGCAGGAAAAGGGCTTTGTGGAGGGAAGCCCTTGGCAAGGATCTGAGATTGACCTCCTGGACCTGATAGAAGTCCCTGTAGATAGCAGCAAAGAAACAAGGTGCAAGTCATAGAACTGCAAGGAAGTAATTTCTGGTAATAACCTGAAGAAACATGGAGCAGATCCCTCCCTAGCAGGCTATACTGAAAATGCATCTGGCTGACACCTGATTTTAGCCTCGGGAAATCCTGTGAGAGAACCCAACTTAAATGTTGAATGTTGAATTCCTGACCCACGAGACTGGGAGATAATACATCTTTGTGTTAAGCCACTAAGTTTATGGCTGTTATGCAGTGATAAATTAATACAGGCCCAAAGCTTAAGCTTCATTACCTTCACAGTCAATACTTCTCTAAGAGTGAGGAAATGTGGTCACACAGGACCTTAGAAGTCAAGGAGAACCAGCTACGGGAAACCCAAAGTGATGCCTGTCACAGAGGTCATGACATCAATCGTGATCACCAGCAGCAGAGTCAGAGCATGATGCCCAGAGTTCAGACAAGCCAAGGCCAGTGGAGGTAAATATGCAACATTCAAGACCAGGAGGATCAGCCCCAACTTGAGACAATAACATACAGACTCAATGTCCATACCCCTTAACTACCTTGAGGAGAGGATGAAACAGAAGAAGGGTTGAGAGGGTGGAGGTAATCTTGACTTGCTCAAATTTAAATCCCCAGTTGATCACACTTAAACCAGAAATGAGTAAGATTTTTCAAATTATCAAGTCCAAGGTCTCTATCATTAGTGAACTGAGAGCTGCCAACCTAAGTTAAATTCAAGTCTGGAGATTTAAATGAAGTCATATTTTTATACATGCAAGCTGGTGCCTCAATTTTAAACCACTGTTTTATCAGACAGTAATTTAGAAAAGAAAAATTGATTAAAATGTATGTTGGTTATTACTTTGTTTATTAAAGACACAGCAATACAGACAGAAATCATTACATCAAATTTTTAGGTCATCAAAATAGGAAAAATAAAACTGTAGTATAGAACAAAGGATTTCTTGGTTCAGAGTCCCCCATACACTGAACGGTGAAGCACACAGAGGAGTAGAAGACATGAGGTGAGAACCATACTTAGAATTTAGCCACGGGATTCCTCTATGGGCCATTATCTCAAGCAGCTGCCTTCTTGCATAGCTCACAGCCTCTGGTTCTCTTCAGAATGCTTGCATTCTGAGTTTTTATTTATTTATTTATTTATTTATTTATTTATTTATTTATTTATTTATTTATTTATTTTCTATTATGTAAGTCATCATATGCATTTTGAGCTTTTATTTTTTTTATATTTTTTTAAAGATTTTATTTATTTGACAGAGAGAAACACAGCCAGAGAGGGAACACAAGCAGGGGGAGTGTGAGAGGGAGAAGCAGGCTTCCTGCTGAGCAGGGAGCCTTGATGTGGGACTCGATCCTGGGTCTCTAGGATCATGACCTGAGCCGAAGGCAGTCGCTTAACCAACTGAGCCACCCAGGCGCCCCAACATTTTGAGCTTTTAAAGAAGTGCTTTCCAGGGCACCTGGGTGGCTCAGTCCATTAAGTATTTGCCTTCAGGTCAGGAAATGATCCTAGGATCCTAGATTGAGTCCCGCCTTGGGCTCCCACTCAGCGAGGAGTCTGCTTCTCCCTCTCCCCTTGCTCCTCCCCTGCTCTGTGCTCATTCTCTCACTCACTGTCTCTCTCAAATAGAAGAATTAAAAAAAAAGTGCCTTCCAACTTCTATCATAGCTCGGTACACACACAAAAACATTTGTATGGGACAATAAGGGAATATGGAGAAGTATGAGACTTAGCAAAACATTTCTTACAAGTTCTTTATGTCTCATAATTATCAGTGAAATCACAGAATAACAAACTATGTTAAATATTAAATTTATACAATTCCAAAAAACTATTTTCATAAATTTCCATTAGAAACTTGAATTTCTATCTGCAAACATTTCCCAATGAACAACACACAATGAGGATCTTTTCAAATGTTTGGTAGTTACCATCAATGGCAAACATCTGTATAAACAGACAATAAAAATTCTAAAGCATTTTTCACAACTCTTGAACTTTACTATGGCTTAAATTATATTTAAGACATTTAATATTCTTACCTTAAAAAATTGATCAATGTAATTATAGTATTTTCTGTTGGCATATGAATACATTTTCAGTCAGGCTGAACCTTTCATATTAAATATTTCAAAAGAACAATGAAACCATAAATTCCACAAAGTGCATGCAATTTTAGAGCAGTCATTGTTCACCTCTCACAGACACCCATAAAAGTGCACATAGTCATAACAGAAGAATCTAATTCTGAGAAGATGGACAGTCCAGTCCTGCCAGAAAGCGCTGTTTTCCTACCCCACCCTCCCACATCTGTCCCTGCCCCCTCCAGCCGCACTCCCTGCACTAAGGGAGCTGAGCAGACTATGAAGTCCCTCCCGGATAGCCACTGCCCATCAGTGTAGAACTGCAAGGGGGCGTCTGGGTGGCTTAGTTAGTTGGGCGACTGCCTTCGGCTCAGGTCATGATCCTGGAGACCCGGAATCAGGTCCCACATAGGGCTCCCTGCTCGGCGGGAAGCCTGCTTCTCCCTCTCTCACTCCCCCTGCTTGTGTTCCCTCTCTGGCTGTGTTTCTCTCTGTCAAATAAATCAAATATTAAAAAATAAATAAATAACTGCAAGGTTGGCAGGCCTGTGGCAGTTACTGATGCAAGTTCCTCGGGAACACCAAGAGACCCTGCCCCAGGCAGGCTGCCTACATGAGCCACAGATAAGACTACTGGTCTACGGGCAGCCAGTGTGGGGCTCTGGAAGCTAGGACTCCACGATCCTGGAAATACATGATTGAGAATATTCTAAAATGACTCGTTGTTATAATTTGTAAAAATAGTCACTGTAAAAATATTCATAACATCATGAAAACCAATTATATATCTTGTTCCTAGAAGCATCTGACAATTGAGGTAATTATTTAATTAGTATGTGCACAAGCCTTTCTCTACCTAAAATGTATGTCAAACTCAAAAGAAATGAGAAGTGTGAAATACACAAAGAAGTTCACTTGGAATGCACATGTAATTGATATTCCTTCTAAAATCGAAAGTAGTACCTCCCCTGCCCCTCAGTTTGGTTCCACTTAAGCAGTCAGTATTTACAAAACTCTAAGCCAGGCAGAGTGAAGTGTGATAAAAGGAAGAGAAATATATGTTTCTACCCTTCAACTCTCAACCAGTTAAGGAAAGAAAACAATAGAGTACGGGATGGAAATGTGGGCACCCTGAGTCATGATGCTGTCACCTTTATCCTCTTCTCCATACCTATCACCAGGGACAGCAGTGAGTCAGCGCCAAGACAGATCCCATTCATCTAGAAGCAACTGAGGACAATTTTAATGAGTTTTGCAAAACCATAGCTCCTGGGACACCTGAGCTCCACCTGAGCACAAAATCAAGGCACGGTATTATGATAAAAAAAAAAAAAAATTGGGGACAGCACAGTAATTTTTTTTCCAACCTATAACACGTTGAGAATGAAGCAGGTATTCAGTGCTACCTACAGAGATAAATCAATTTTTCTAACAGGAAAACCCTCAAAATCAGAGCATGAAAACATTAAATATACAATGTAAGTGTCTCTAATATTGCTAATGCTTGCACTGGAAAGAAAAAAAGTTAATAAATATTCTGCAAGTGAAGGCAGTATATGTGTATATCAAAAGACTATATTTTATTTTCAATCCATGAATTGCCTATTTTATTCAAAATAAGTATTTAATAAGTATTTAATGTAGCCTATGAAATGACTGCTTTCAGTTCAACAGGTGGTACTAATCAACTGCTTCTTTTTTTTCTTCTGTCTCCATCTACCCAGTTTTTGTTCATTCCATCAATATTTTCTGTGTGTGTGTGTGTGTGTGTGTGTGTGTGTGTGTGTGTGTGTATACATACAAATGACTTTAAGATAAAATTAAGCACATGGAGCTATCATTGTTTCTGGCTTCTTAAATTAATACATGCTTTTCAGGCTTCCTAAGACAAGATGGCTGGCATCGTGAGAAGGATTCCAAAGGAATCTTAAAAGGAGTGGGACCTGACTGAGCCATTAGGTGGATGATCTCTTAGGCAGTACATTTCAGTTATTTTTCAATTTATTTTTCTACTAGGCAGTGTCATATAGATTTATAAATCAGTGTAATATTTCCCTTAGGAATCTTTGGTGTCATTGTGAGCATTTGATAGGAAACACATTGTTTTAAAGACAGAAAATTTCCACTCACTTTAAACCAACCATTCACAAGATTATAGTGGTTGGATTTCATATTAAAATTTGTGCAAAGTTAAAAAATGGCAACCAAATGAGTATGGAAGCTCCTATCAGAATGATATTTCACAGGTGTGATTCCTGCAGCTTGAGCATATTTTTCCCCACCAAAACAAGGGTTAAGACACAAGTACCAGGGGATCCTGGATGGCTCTGTCATTAAGCATCTGCCTTCGGCTTGGGTCATGATCCTGGAGTCCCGGAATCGAGCCCTGCATCAGGCTCCCTGATCAGCAGGAAGACTGCTTCTCCTTCTCTCACTCCCCCTGCTTGTGTTCCCTCTCTAGCTGTGTTTCTCTCTGTCAAATAAATAAGTAAAGTCTTTAAAGAAAAAAAAGACACAAGTACCAGTTTTGTATTTAAATTTTTTCTTCTTTTTTTAACTTTTTACATTATTTTATTTTTTTCAGTGTTCCAAGATTCATCATTTATGCCCCACACCCAGTGCTTCATGCAATACGTGTCCTCAATACCCACCACCAGGCTCTCCCATCCTCCCACCACCCTCCCTTCCAAGACCTTCAGCTTGTTTCTGAGTCCAAAGTCTCTCATGTTTCATCTCCCTCCCTGATTTACCCCAATTCATATTTCCTTTCCTTCTCCTGCTGTCCTCCATATTACTCCTTATGCTCCACAAGTAAGTGAAACTATATGATACTTGACTTTCTCTGCTTGGCTTATTTCACTCAGCATAGTCTCTTCCAGTCCCATGCATGTTGATACAAAAGTTGGGTATTCATCCTTTTTGATGGAGCCATAATATTCCATTGTATATATGTACCATATCTTCTTTATCCATTCACTTGTTGAAGGGCATCTTGGCTCTTTCCACCATTTGGCAATTGTGGCCATTGCTGCAATGAACATTGGACATATAT
>PITA01017197.1:10806-44143 GCA_004023965.1 Spilogale gracilis | reverse complement strand
GGTATTTGTTTTCAATGGTTCAGCTCTGCGGGCTTCCTCCCCCACTCCCCTGTCTCTGGGGGCAAGCCTCCAGACCCTCCAATTTGTTTCTACCTTTTTGCCGATGTTCTTTGTCTCTCGTGGCGGTCCAGAAGTGGGAAATATCACATTTCAGGCTGGTTTCATGGTTGTTCACGGTGGTCTTGTAGTGGTTTTTTTGTTGGAATTCAGCTCTCTTCAGGGAACTCCCTGAAATGCGGTCACCTGGCCTTCCGCCATCTTGACCCTCCCGCAAAGGAGATTTTTCACAAGCAGAGATTTAGGATACATCTACCCTCAAAGATCCAGTATAAACAGCTGGATATATTATATGTGCAAATTCTCACCTTAAAAAATTTCTCTAGCAGCATAGTATTTCTGTTATTTAAATTTTATTATATATGTATATAAAGTTATTTGGAAATTTTTAAAATATGAGACAAAAAATATAGATATTAAGACATCACCCTCTCCAGATCTGGTATGAGACCAAATTATATGAACATTTGGAATTTTTTTTTCCCAATTCTGATGCCTATCTAGATAAAGAACCTTTATCTCATACAGCTGCAGCCCTAAAGTATCAGGTCAGTGTTCTAAAAAAAAAACACACAATCCAGAAACTTAACAGCAGCTGCTGCTCCTGAGCTAATGATTCCCAACTTGAACATGTACAGAAATCAGCCCAGGTCCAAAGCTTACACACACTATTATTCAGGTGTATAATTCAACCATATGGAAAGCTTCTTATAGACATTGTGATGTCATTAATATTATAACATTAGTGGCCTCATACAACAGCCTCCTATGGTTTCCTTTTCTATTTTTTTTTTTTTGGCTGGAATTTTACCTTTATGACTTTGGGTAGGTCAAAACTAATCTGGGATAGGGGCGCCTGGGTGGCTCAGTTGTTGAGCGGCTGCCTTCGGCTCAGGTCACGATCCCGGAGTCCTGGGTTCGAGCCCCACATCGGGCTTCCTGCTCCTCAGGAAAGCCTGCTTCTCCCTCTCTCACTCCCCTTGCCTGTCGCTCAACCAACTCTCTGGCTGTGTCTCACTCTGTCAAATAAATAAATAAAATCTTTTAAAAAAAAAAAAAAAAAAAAAAAAAAAAAAAAAAAAAAAAAAAAAAAAAAAAAAAAAAAAAAAAAAAAAAAAAAAAAAAAAAAAAAAAAAAAAAAAAAAAAAAAACTAATCTGGGATATTATTTCCTCATCTGTACAAATGAAAACCTTGAATTACTCTTCATTTCAGTGAAGATCAGGAAAGATCAATACTCATCCCTAACTGCTCTTTCTTAATATGCCTCTAAAGATTCCATCCTGGCCTAAATTTTGGCAGTACAGACAGTTGAAACCACATTTTACATACATAAGACCAAAATGAAATTCAAGTTATTATTTATTATTATTTTTAGCACTTACAATAGGCTAAACATTGTGCTAAATATTTTATGTGTATGCTAAGTATTTAAAAATATTATATCACATTTAATTCTTTTGAGTCTCTACAGAGGCAGAGATTATTAATGACCACATTTCCAGATGAGAAATTAGATTTAAAGAGTTTAAATAATTTTTCCAAAATGGCACAGTAATAGAACCAAGATTCAAATCACATCTGTCCAACCCCAGAGCCCTCTATTCAGTTTTATTCCTCTACTTGTTTAGAAATTCAAATAAGTAGATATTCTTCTAAGTACTGCCGCATGCTCATATTATCAGAAATTTAAGTAACTGAGTTTTGAATTAATAAGTTATGACTCCATTTTGTTTTTACAAAAACTTAACCCTTTCAGCCCTTACAGAAACTATTGTTTTCCATTACAGAAACACACACACACACACACACACACACACACACACACACACACTCACACACCCATCAAATAACTAGATCTATTCTAACTCCTTTATTACACATAGACAGTGAAACTGACTTTCAGAGTCTTGCCTAAGATACAATCTAGTTAGAGGCTGAGTTGGGAGATCTCTCCATTATTCATTCTACCTTCTATAGTTAGGTATTACCAATTTCCTTATAGCCACAAATGATTTTTTAATACATCTTTCAATTTTTTAGAGATACTAGTGCAAACCCATTATAGAATTTCTCTGCAACAAACTTATTTCTATGAAGCAGAGAATAGTTCTAAATGATACCACTTTGTCCTCCAAAGTCACACACAAGCTTAAGAACACATGAAATTCTGAAGATGAATGTTCTTTTCTTGTGTCTTCCCACATGCCAATTACTCTGAATGTAAGAAAAGCCTGGTGGTATATTTGTGTGTGTGTTGCTCCTTTTAAAATAATTTGACCAGAACAATCCATATGCAGCTCTTGGTTCTTTTACATGAAAATTTGTTTTTTGCTATCCACTCCTTCTCCTGAAATATAAATATCACATTTATTATAAGGTTTGTGATAGGTTCATATCATAAGGGTCTCACACCCAAATGATAGTTTAAGGAGATGCTCAAGCCACAGAACTAATCCTCATCTTGGCTAATTTTGGAAATGTCCTATGCATATCTCCTATTCAAAAGAGAAGATTTCTATACTTCATTCACTGAGCATGCTTTCAGTGAGTCCCTCCTCAATGCCTTGTAGAAAATAAGGTGCTGGGAGCAGGGAGTTGAGCAAAGCAGAGGTCATGTCATCAAAGAATTCATAGATTACCAAAGAAACAGATGCACACAGACAGTGCAATACAATTTAATAAGGGCTGTGATAGACAAATTCAGGGTGTGTGAGAACTCACACAGGGGCATGTAACTATGTTTGAAAAGCAGACAAGCTTCCAAATGGATATGAGACATGAGGTCGATCCTGAGGGATAAGTAAGAACTCTCTTAAGGGAAAATAAATAATAAATGAATGAATGAATGAATGAATGAATGAATGAATGAATAAATTCCAGACAGAGGGAACAGCATGTACAAGGAACTGAAGTAGAAAAGAATTTGAAATATTTAGGAAACTGAAATCAGTGAAACTTGGAGGTGAAAGGTGGGTAGTATCTTTATCATAAAGCGTCTTTCAGAGTACAGATTTTTTACCTCTTTCATTAGGTTTATTCCTAGGTATCGTATGAGTTTGGTGCAATTACAAAAGGGATTGATTCCTTGATTTCTCTTTCTGTGGCTTTAGTATTCATGTATAAAAATGCAACAGATTTCTGTACCTTGATTTTACTTCCTGTGGCACTGCTGAAGTCCTGTATCAGTTCTAGCAATTTTCTGGTGGAGTCTAGCATTTCCACATAGAGTACCATGTCATATGCAAATAATGAAAGTTTGACTTCTTCCTTAATGATTTGAATGCTTTTTATTTCTTTTTGTTGTCTGATAGTTGAAGCTAGGATGTCCAGTGCTATGTTAAATAACAACAGTCTTGTTCCTGACTATACAGAAAATCTCTTACCTTTCATGAGGATGATATTAGCTGTGGGTCTTTTGTATGTCATATTGAAGTATATTTTCTCTATCCCTACTTGTTGAAAGTTTTTATCAGGAATAGATGTTGTACTTTGTCAAATGATTTTTCTGTATCTATGGAGAGGATAATATGGTTTTTAGCCTTCCATTATTAATATGGTGTAGCACACTGCTTTGCAAATATTGAACCACCTTGCAGCCCAGAAATAAATCCAGTTGATTTGTGTGAATAATTCTTTTAATGTACTGTTGGATACAATTTGCTAGTTATCTTGTTGAGAATTTTTACAACCATGTTCATCAGGGATATTGGCCTGCAATACTCCTTTTTACTGGGGTCTTTGTCTTGTTTTGGAATCAAGGTAATACTGGCCTCTTGGAATGAGTTTGGAAGTTTTCTTTCTATTTCTAGTTTCTGAAACAGTTTGAGAAGAGTAGGCATTGACTCTTCTTTAAATATTTGGTAGAATTCCCCTGGGAAGTCATCTGGCCCTGGACTCTTGTTTTTGGGAGGTTTTTGATTACTGATTCAATTTCTTTGCTAGTTATGGGTCTGTTCAAGTTTTCTATTTCTTCCTGTTTCCGTTTTGGTAGATTATATGTTTCTAGGACTTAATCCATTTCATCCAGATTGCCTAATTTTTTCGCATATAATTTTTCATAAGTCTTTTGTAATTATATTTCTGTAGTGTTGGTTGTGATCTCTTTCATTCATGGTTTATTTATTTTATTCCTTTTTCTTTTCTTTTTGATAAGTCTAGATAGGGTTTATCAGTTTTATTATTCTTTTAAAGAATAAGCTCTTAGTTTCATTCATTGGTTTTACTGGTTTCTGTTTGTTTCTATATGATTTATTTCTGGCCAAATCTTTATTATCTCCCCTCTTCTGCTGACCTTGGGCTTTATTTGGTGTTCCTTTTCTAGCTTCTTTAGGTGTAAGGTTAGGTTGTGTATTTGAGACTTATCTTGCTTCCTAAGGTAGGTCTGTATTGCTATATACTTTCTTCATATGAGCACTCTTGCTGCCTCCCAAAGGTTTTGGACTCTCATGTTTTCATTTTCATTTGTTTCTATACTTTCTTATTTCTTTAATTTCCTGGTTAACCCATTCATTCTTTAGTAGGGTGTTCTTTAACCTCTATATATTTGTGGTCTTTCCAAATTTTTTCTTGTGGTTAACTTCAAGTTTCATAGCATTGTGGTCAGAAAATCTGCATGGTATGATCTCAATCTTTTTATACTTTTTGAGGCCTGATTGTGACCTGATTGTGGCCACATATTTGATCTATCCCGGTGAATGATCCATATGCACTCAAAAAGAATGTATATTCTGCTGCTTTGGGATGAAATGTTCTGAATGCATCTGTTGGGTCCATCTGGTCCAGTGTATCATTCAAAACCATGTTTCATTTCTAATTTTCTGCTTAGATGATTTTTCCATTGCTCTAAGTCCCCTACTACTATTGTATTATTATCAGTTATCAACATTTGTTATTAATTGATTTATATATTTGGGTGTTCCCAAGCTAGGGGCATAATATTTACCATTGTTAGAACTTTTCATTGGATAGACTCCTTTATTATGATATAGTGCCCTTCTTCATCTCTTGTTATGGTCTTTGGTTTAAAATTTAGTTTGTTTCATATAAGTATGGCTATTCCAGGCTTCTTCTGATGTCCATTAGCATGAAAAATGGTTCTTCATTCCCTCACTTCCAAACTGCAGGTGTCTTTAGATCTAAAATGAGTCTTCTAGGGGCGCCTGGGTGGCTCAGTTGGTTAAGCGTCTGCCTTCGGCTCAAGTCATGATCCTGGAGACCCAGGATTGAGCCCCACATCGGGCTCCCTGCTCGGCGGGAAGCCTGCTTCTCCCTCTCTCACTCCCCTTGCTTGTGTTCCCTCTCTGGCTGTATTTCTCTCTGTCAAATAAATAAATAAAATCTTTTAAAAAAATAAAATAAAATAAAATAAAATGAGTCTTCTATATGTAGCATATATATAGGTCTCAGTTTCACATCCTTTCTGGTAACCTATGTTTTTTGATAGAGGCATTTAGTCCATTTACATTCAGAACGATTGTTGGGAGATATGAATTTAGTGCCATCATATTACCTGTAAAATTGTTTCTGAAGATCTTCTCTGTTCCTCTCTAATCTTTGTTGCTTTTGTTCTTTCTTTACCAAAGGGTCCATTTTAATATTTCTTGTAAGGCTGGTTTAGTGGTCATGAAGTCCTTTAGTTTTTGTTTATCTTGGAAAGTCTTTATCTCTCCTTCTATTCTGAATGACAGCCTTGCTGGATAAAGTATCCGTGGCTACATATTTCTCCCATTCAACATGTTGAATATATCATGCTACTCTCTCTTAGCCTGCCAAGTTCCTGTGAAGAGATCTGTTGCTAACTTTGTCTTCCCCTCTAGGGTTCCCCTGTAGCTTTCAGTCTTTCCTTATCTCTGTATTTTGCACATTTTACTAATATATGTCTCAGTGTTGGCCTACTTTTATTGATTTTGATGGGACTTCTCTGTGCTTCTTAGATTTGGATATTCTATTTCTTACTCCATATTAGGGAAGTTTTCAGGTATAATTTGCTGAAATAAACCTTCTGTCCCTTTTTCCATCTCTTTTTCTACTGGAACCTCTATGATACAAATGTCACTGTGCTTTACAGAGTCACTGAGTTCCCTAAGTCTAAATTCCTAATTCAACATTTTTCTTTTCCTCTTCTTTTCGGCTTCATTATTTTCCATAATTTTATCTTCTATCTCACTTATTCATTCCTCTTCCTCTTTCATCCTTGTGGACATTACATCCAGTCAGTTCTGTATCGGAGTTACAGCATTTTGGACTGAGTGGTTTTAGGTCTTTTCTCTCTGTAGTAAGGGACTCCTCGATATCGTCAATGCTTTTCTCAAGTCCAGCTAGTATACTTTTGATTGTTGTTTTAAATTCTAGCTCAGGTATATTACTTATATCTGTTTTGATTTGATTGCTGGCCATGACCTCTGTTTGTTCTTTCTTTTGGGATAAATTTCTCATGTTGTCATTTTCTCGAGGTCTCTGTTTTCGTGTGTTAGGAACACCTATTACATTTTCTCCTCCCCTGAGTAAGGCTATATTAAGAAGAGGTCATATACTGTCCAGGGCATGATGTTTCAGGAAGTATTTCTGGTGTGTGCCATATGTACTCTGCTGTTATGTTTTGGCTGCTTTTCCTCTCAGGTCATTCCTATGTAGTTTCTCTTTGCCTGCAAAGGGAAATGTTGGACCCTTGTCCAGTGTGTGGTGAGTTTAGACAGGTGTTTTTGCCTGCTCATTAAAAGAAGCTAGATCCTATTTCCCCTAGACTTAAAGCTTTGTAGCACTGTATGATCAGTAGACTTGGTGCATGCAGGGGTCTTCTGGGGGAGGGCCCACTCCTGCCACTGCTGCTTTGACTCTCATGCACACTCTCGCTTAGTAAAAAAAGTATCTGCAGAGCACAGGAGGCGGGGCTTGATGTAAGCAACCCAAGCCTCCACTGTGGATACGGTGCTGCTCACTGACGTCTATCCGTGTTGATGAGCAGGCAGAAAAAAAAAAAAAAAGGCATCTGCCCACTTTCTGGGCATTTGTGCCACTGATCAGGGAGCCCTCACAGATGAGCAAACAATTTCCCCTCCGGTGTCCCAGGTATCCCTAAGATCTCTGCCTTCACCCTCTGTGTGTATAAGCTGCTTGCCCACCCTGCAGTGAAGCACTCTTGTGTTTTACTCAGGTGCACTGGCTGGGTTTCAAAACTCCAAATTTTAGGGATCTGGTGTAGCACGGACACATGCTGATATTCTGAGGGGAGAGTCTCATCACATTGTGACTGGTGCCAGTTTGTCCCAGAAGGGCAGTCTCATGAACATACAGGAGCTTGGAGTATTTAGTAAAATGCAGCAAAAAGCTGATGTCCACATTAGCTGCCTTCAGCAGGTGCCTCTGCTTCTATGCTAATTAATGGGGCAGCTCAATGGTGCTCATTGGCTCTTTTTTTCCCTAAGAGGCAGTGCCACCTCTTCCAAATGCACTCCAAGAAGGGGAACTGTCTCTCCCAGTGGGGCCCAGGGGATCCTCAGACCACACTCTTTGCTCCCAGGTCTCTGCCTTCCTTCTTTATAGGAGCACCACTGCACCTGCAAAGCTCCACCCCAGCAACAGCATGGGCTTCTACAACTACAACTTTTGAGCTCTGCTGTTTATAAAACTTGTGATAATCAGCCTCCCTTGTTTTCCACCATCAGTGGTTTTGAGGAAGTGTTTTTCTTGTGCAGTGCCCTTCACTCACTGTCTCTCTCTCCCTGATCAGGCCTTCCTCCCCTCTATAGCACCAGGGATTCTTTTCTCCCCCAAATAACATCTCTGTACCCTCTTCCTTCCACAATCTGACCTCTTTACTCCCTCTAGTTGTGTAGTTTGTTCCCTCAGTCCTCAGATTGATTTCCTGGTGTTCAGAATGGTCTGATATTTATCTAACTATGTTCAAGGAACTAGGTAAGCATAGGTCCCCCTACTACTCTGCCACCTTAACTCCTCCCCCAAACCCATACCCTTTCACAATCACTTCTAAAGCTCCTCCCCCATCCCTAGGCAACCACTAATATACTTTCTGTCTCTACAGATTTGCCTATTTTTTATATTTCAAATAAATGAAGTCATAAAAATACGTGGTCCCCTGTTCACTTAATGTTATTGTCCAGGTACATCTATGTTGTAGCATGCATAAGTATTTCATTTATTTTTACCTACCAAATAATATTACATTATGTGGATAAACTACATTTTATTTATCCATTCATCATTGATGAACATTTGGGTTGTTTCTACTTTGGGGCTATTATGTAAGATACCTTTATGAACACTTATATGCAACTTTTTATGTAGACACAATTTTCATTTCTCTTGAGTATATACCTCACAGTGAAATTGCTGGATCATGTGCTATCTTTATGTTTAGCCTTTTGAGGAACTGCCGGATTGTTTTCCAAAGTGAATGCTCCATCTTAAAATTCTACCAGCAGAATATGAAGAGGCTTTTGATTTCTCAAAATCTCACTAACACTTATTATAATCTGTCTTTTTTATTCTAGCCCTCCTCGTAGATATGAAACATTATCTCCTTGTGGTTTTAAATTGCACTTCACTGATAGTAATAATGCTATCTATTTTGTCATGTGCTTAGTGGCCGGTGTTACATCCTCCTCAATTTCATTGCTACAGCCCCAACTCAGGGTAAATAGACTGTCTTAAAGTATACCAATACCCCTCGTGGAAGATAATAAGAATGTTACTTTAGATTCTTGTGTTGCTTTTCTATTGACTAACTGACAAAATGTTATATTTTGCAAACACTTAATTAAATATATATTGATTTCAATTTTGTGATTTTGTTTTCTTATTTTGAAATCAATAGGACATCTTTTCAGCTATCCAACGGTTGCTGGGTCACATCTATGATTCTTAATGGTCATTTCTATTCAGTAGTAGAACAGGCTATTAGCATTCTGCATAAGATAGTTAGGAAAGAAAAGCACTACCGTATTGCCTGAAGGGATTCTGACAGCATAGAGGAAGAATAAAAGAACTGCTGCTTTAGATTTACTCTTTTCAGTTGTTTCCACTCTGTAAGGAAGAAAAATTGAAAATTAATAACATAAATCACTATATATATATTTCAATCTGTTGGATATCTGTACATGATGTAACTTTCACATTTTCATTTCATAAAACTAATTTTCCAAAAATTATTTTGTTGTTTTCCTAATATCCTTATTTAAGAATTCCCTTCCAAGGGGCACCTGGGTGACTCAGTCAGTTAATCCCTTGACCATTAGTTTCAGATCAGGTCATGATCTCAGGACTGTGAGACTGAGCCCCACATCAGGGTCTGCGCTCAGCACAATCTGTTGGAGATTCTCTCCCTCCCCACTACTTCTCTTCTCTCTCTGTCTCTCAAATAAATATAGTCTTTTAAAAAATTCTCTTCCAAAACATTAGAGTTTATTCAGTGCTTCTGCACTGTGCTATACATCTGATACTCATTATCTCATTTAAAACAGACATGACTGTATTTGATAGGTAGCAATTCTATTGACCATAAATAAATTTTTTTAGAGTTGATAAAAACAAATAAATAATCAAATGAGTAAATTAAAACTTACTTCAGAAACTTGATACATCCAGACCTATCTATTTCAGAGCCTAACACAGTTCCTTATGATACATAGATAGGTACATGGAAAGATGATAGACAGACAGATAAATAGCTGATAGATTAGATAGATGATAGAAAGATGATAGATAGATAGATAGATAGATAGATAGATAGATACATACATAGATAGATAGATATAGATAGATAGATAGATAGATAGATAGATAGATAGATAGATAGATGATAGATGACAGATAAAGATAGAAGACAGATAGAGATTAGGGAGAATGAGTTATATGTCTGAAGGATCAGGACATCTTCCCTTTATAAAGTTCCCTAAGTTACCTCTGTATACTGCTATCCTCAGCCTAAGAAAGCTATGAGTACCAGGAAGATTGACCGAGTATCTCATCCAAAAGACTCAAATGAACTGAGGTTCAGGGACCAAGCTGGTAACATAGGAGACTCCTGAAATTTCCTCCTCCCGTGAACACACTGAATGAAGTAATTCCCTCTGAGAGAAATTCAGAAACCGAGTGGCTCCTACACATAAGTGGAATGAGAAAACACACACACCAAAATGGGTAGGAAAGGCAAAGTCATTCTCCTCATAAACCTCACCCCCATAACAGTGCCATATGATCAGGAGGGAATGCCCAGCTCCCAGTTTCTCCCTGAGGCGCAAAGGATTTGGACCACAAACTGGTTCCCTAATTTTTAAGGCTCCCACCCAAGCCACGAGTCCCTCAAATCACCTAGTTCTGAAAGCACAAGGGACTTGCATTCATGAGCCCCACAGGACTACAGCAAACAAAGCAGGTCTTAACAGGTGCACAAACACTCATCTTGCCTATCACCTGAGGTCTCAGCAAGAAGAAGCAGGCAAAAAAGCCCATCTCCCAGTCTTTCCCTAGAAGGAGTTTGACTACATGCTTTACAAACTCCTGCATACTTTACAAGCTGATATCTGAGGTTCTGTCTTCTAATTAGCACACATCTAGGTACTGACTGTGATCCTCCCCAACACCCAGAGAAGTTAGTAAATACTTCCCCTGCTTTCTTTCTCCAACTCACTCCAACAATATAATCAAATCACCAGTATCTCCTTGGAAGGAGCTTTTCTACAAACTAGATTCCACTTTCTACAACAGCCATTCAAGGGACAGGTGGCCCCAAATCATCCAATGAGGCTTGCACTCATGAGTCCCACAAGACTAGAGCAAACAGAGAAGTGTTTTTTTTTAATAGGCACAGGAGCACTCTCCACAGCTGTACATACAGTTATACATCCAGGTTAAGTGCAGAGGAAGCATCTCCCAAGTTCTCCCTGGGATTGAATACTTTCCCTGATGTTGCCTGAGAATCCAGCTTCTACTCAGCCTGCATCGCTCACGACAATCCTCCCCACTTTGGGAAACTGATGGTCTTGGCACACTCGCAGCTACTGGAAACCATTAAAAACAAAGACAGTCACTTCTGACAACAAGGAATGTGGGCCACACTGATGGACAAAATTCATCTCCTAAATGAGACAAGTCTGACAAAACTGGAAAAGGTAGCTGTTTTATCAAGAGTCAAGGAAACATTGGTGACCTCTACTGGTTCAGTGGGACTCCAGTGAACTCCAGGAAACTAGAGGCTCCAAAAAGAACTAAAAGTACTGTGGGAGCTCAGGAAGCCTAGGTTGAGGAATGTCCCTCTATTTCAGTACCAAAAATATTCTTCTGACAATAGTGTCCCATCACTGAGCTCCTCTGTCTACTATTTATTTTTTTAATTATGTTATGTTAGCCATCATACAGTACTTCATTAGTTTTTGGTATAGTGTTCCATGATTCATTATTTGCATATAATACCCACTGTTCATTGCAATACATGCCTTCCTTATTGTCCATCACTGGGATAACCCAACCCTAACTTCCCCCTGAAACCTTCACATACTATTCTCTATGTTCCACATATGAATGAAACCATCCCAAAGATATAGATGTAGTGAAAAGCAGAGCAACGTGCACCCCAATGACCATAGAAGCAATGTCCTGGCAACAATATCAAACTGTGGAAGGAGTCGAGATGCTCTTCAAGAGATGAATGGATAAAGAGGTGGCTCATATATTCAATGGAGTATCTCAGCCATCAGAAAGGATGAATACCCACCATTTGCATTGACATGGATGGAACTGGAGGGGGTTATGCTAAGTGAAATAAGTCAAGAAGAGAAAGACAATTCTGTCTACTATCTAACTTAGTTTTTGCTTTTAATTTTAAAAAGTAACATATATACATAGGGAAATGAGTAAAAATGATTCCGGTGTATACAGTAAAAATCTCCTTCCTACTCCAAATCCTCCCAATTCCATTTCCTGAACAACCACTTTTAGCAGTTTCTTGTGTACACACTTAAAAAACCTATTTACATGCATCATACACAGTGCTCTGCATATCTGCTTTTTAATAATAGAGATATTTCTATGTTAGCATAAATGTATTTATGTAGTTCTACTTAATACTGATATAGTATTCTATAGTATAAATCAACCATAATTTACTTAATTATGCTCGTTGATAGATAAATTTTGGTATTGCTATTAGAAGCAAAGATATAGAAACATCTTTGTACATAATGTCTTTGACCAATGACCTTAGCATAAATTTCTCAGTGTGGAACTACCAGATCAAAATATGTGTGTGCATTTTCAGTTTTGTTAGATAGCATGCAACTGCCCTCTAAAATAGTTGCACCCATTTTTCTCTCATCCACAATAGTTGAGGTTGATAGTTTCTTCATTATTAAACACTGGATATTACCAAATGTGACATAGGTATCTCCTTGTTTTGATTTGCACGTTTTCATAAGTAATGCTGAATATTTTTTATATTTATATAATCTATTCATATTTCTTCCTCTATAAGCTGCCTATTCCTATTTTTTGCCCATATTGTTACTGAGTTATTAGTTTTATCCATTATTAAATCTGAAGTGCTGATTTGGTTTGATATAACTACTAGAAAAAAAAATACCTTTTCTTACTCAAAAAATATAGGAACCATTTGAGAGTTTTAGTTTTTCCCTGTGGATTTATAAAGCCTATATTTTTTTTAAGTCATACAGTCTGTTTTTACCACTGCCAGAAAGATCATAGTATAGACCAGAATAGAGGAAAACTTCTAGCATTTCCCATTTAATATTGAAGTAGACTCCCTTAATTTTTTATTAATTTTATTTTAAAATTTCAGTATATTTTTATTTTCTATTTTTTATTATTTTGGCAAGAAGAATCTCCTCTTTTTTGAGTCTTCTGTAATTGCTCTCCCTTTTTATCCAATTATTCAATCAAATAAATTCTTAACCATCAAGGATGGTTAAGAGAGGGAACACAAGCAGGGGGAGCGGTAGAGTGCGAAGCAGGCTTCCCACCAAGCAGGGAGCCCAGTGTAGGGCTCAATCCCAGGACTCCAGGATCATGACCTGAGCCAAATGCAGATGCTTAATGCCTGAGCCACACAGGCACCACTGACCATCAAGCATCTCTTGGTTTAAGGTGAATATTCCATAAATATTTGGGTGCTATCCAATGTATGGATAATGTATTCCTTCAGAATGTATTTTTGCTCATATGTCTGCTATTCAGCATAAGACTTTACAAGGAAAGCAAGGGATAGCTTCCCCATTTCTTAATAAGAAAATCATGACTCCACCCCTATTTTACCCTCATTGTATACTATATAGATGCTTCGGTAGCATCCATGACATGTTGTTGCCCTTTACATGATATTGACATACCTCTCTATCCTACTAGACTGGAAACCCCATGAAAACCAAACTGTGTCTAATTCATGCCTATACTTACTGCCCAAGCCCAGAGCTTAGTACACGGTAAGGCCTCAGTAAATACACAGAATGAATAAAGAAATGAAGTTGTATTAGCTAGTCACTTACTGCAAGTTAACATAAGATCTGAGGAAACCCTTTCCCACTCACACTTCATTTCAGGAGCATTTCCCTCAGACCACTTCCCTCAAAAGCAGGAAGATAATCGGATCTTTCTGAAGATAATCAGGAAAAGCTTTTAGAACCTAATCAACCATTGTCCGATCTCCTTCAGTGGTGGCTATAAATGAAGTTACAGAAAATCCTGATGATATACTTTATAAAGTAATTTAAAATATTTAATAAGGTACTGAACTCTTCTCAAAGGGAGGCTAATCTTTCCTGATTAGATGATGCATTGTTTTTCTTTAGCCCAAATGAAGTAACTGATTATATGAAAAATAAATACATAACTAAAAGTGAAAGCTCTTAGTAATTCAGATCCCTCAGAAGCCAGGCTGCCTTGGGCACATCTGTGCTGGGGTTTCTATCTTCTTCTATTCTGAGATGGTGATATTTTTGCTTTCTTAGTACAAAGCAGTATACAGCCTGAAAGGCATCAATATGCAGTCCAGCTTTGGGAAAGAAGCCGCCCAGGGATGCAGGAACAGCCTTCATTCCCAGCTTGAATTGTTTCTTAATGGAATTCCACAATGCCAAAAAAGTTTCTGTTGAATTCTAAACTAAAGCTTGTCACAACGCACTGATTAGACTGACAGCTGAGCTTGACATCCTGGGAGAAATATAATTGAGTAGAGGCGAAGAGACTTGAGGGGAACCAGTCCATGCCTGACTATATATTGAAAAGAAGAAGTAGGCTGGGGTCACAAAGAGTTCAAAGCTGGAGAGGAGCATCTCAATACTACGGGATCTGGATCAGGAAACTGAAGCCCAGAGAGGTGTCAGCTTTTCATGGTAGAAGTAGGAATGAGAGTTAAGGAAATAGAATGAGAGTTAAGGAAAGGGACAATTCTTTTCAAAAGTTTGGTGGTGAAAACAAAGAGAAGAATAGGAAATCTTTAAATATTCCTGATGTGACACGGCATAAAAGTCTCACCGGTGGAGAAGCTGTGAAGAATTTGGGATTAAGAGTCACAGCTCATGACACTGACAGATGAAAGGGTAAAGAAATAATGAATTGCAAAAAATCAATTGTTTTGAATAGCCAGAAAGATACCATTTGTGTTGCTTACTCTGTAAATGTACAAATGCATTCAGCCTCTGTCCTTTCGGACCTAAGATAATTAGCTCCTATAAAATCTGTAGGAAACAGAATAGAGGAGACCCAAAGATGTTTACACCCTAATCCCCCAAAGCTACAAATATATTACCCTACCTGGCAAGGAACTCTGCAGATGTGCTGAAATTAAGAACCTTGGGATGGAGAGTACTCTGGATTATCCGTGTGTTGTTGGGGAAAGTCATTGAGAGGACATGACCTTCAGTTGATTTGGACCCTGGCAGTTGGAGGCTTCTCACCTCCTCTTCAGTCCTTGAAATATACATTCTGCTTGCCTCCCACTCCCAGAAGCTACGTCAAAAATGTAACCTTAAGGCAATGATGTGTTCAGAAATCTAGATGACATGTGACTGAGCCCAGTTAATCCATACAAGCTTTTAAGATTTCGCCAACAGGGGTGCCTGGGTGGCTCAGTGGTTAAGCCTCTGCCTTCAGCTCAGGTCATGATCCCAGAGTCCAGGGATCGAGCCCACATAGGGCTCCCTGCTCTACGGGAAGCCTGCTTCTCCCTCTCTCACTCCCACAGCTTGTGTTCCCTCTCTGGCTATGTTTCTGTCAAATAAATAAAATCTTAAAAAAAAAAAAAAGATTTGGCCAACAGATGAAGAGACCTATTTACCTTGTACCTGCCCCAAATGAGCCTCATGTGTAAGTTTTGTTTTGGTTTTTTTTTTTTTGAAACTGCCAACTACCAATATGGAATGGCTTTCCTCTTTCTTGAGTCTCTTCCTGTCTTCCGTGTATAGGGGCTGGTATCAGACTACAGCTAGGAAGCTTCTGAGGTTTTGAACCAACAGGTGTGCCTAGTGAGGTCACAAGAGTCCTTAAAAGAGGCATCAGGGTCAGAGGACGAGAAGATGTGATGATGGAAGTAGAGGTCAGAATGAAGTAAAGAAGTGTTCATAAGCCAACAAATGCACGTAGCCTGTAGATGATGGAAAAGACAAAGAAATGGATTCTTCCTTAGAGTGTCTCAAAGAAACACAGTCCTACTGACTTTGATTTTAGAACTTCTGATCTCCAAAACTATAAAATAAATTTGTATTGTCTTATACTGCTAATTCTGTCATGATTTGTTACAGCAGCAATAGGAAACTCATACATCATCTAAAATGGATTATGAAGAGAAGGTTAATTTGCATATTTAATAGATTTAAACCCTAGACAAATGGGAATATAGGCAGTATTAGGATAGAACTATGCCCACACCACCACCCTGCTCCAACTCAGGCATGGTCTGCCACAATTCTATGCCATGTGCTCATTCTCCTCCCTCACCTACTATTTCCTTTTGTTCTTTTCCTACCTGTTCTAGTCCCACTAATCTTTTTCTTTTTTAAAGATTTTATTTATTTATTTGACAGAGAGAAACACAGATAGAGAGGGAACACAAGCAGGGGGAGTGAGAGAGGGAGAAGCAGGCTTCCCACCAAGCAGGGAGCCCGATGTGGGACTCGATCCCAGGTCTCCGGGATCATGACCTGAGCCGAAGGCAGTCACTTAACCAACTGAGCCACTCAGGCGCCCCTAGTCCCACTAATCTTTTAAAGCAATTCAAATTTTATTACCTGTCTATGATGACATCTGGATGCCTCCAAGAAGACTTAGTTTCCTCTTTTGTTCACACTACACTACACTATCTGTACCACTGCCATACCCCTTATTATAGTCTATCATTAATTACCTCTGTTCCTTCCCTACCTCCATTCCCTGCCCTTGTCTTATTCCTCACAGGGTAACATATTAATTCAATCCCCAATTAGTAGAATCTTACATAGTTTGTTGGCAAAAAATCCTCCCATCATTTTTTTTTTTTTACAAATCACTTGTATATCATTAGTGCATACTGTAGATCAGTAATAGGTTTTGAAATCAGGGAATGTGAGCACTCTAACTTTGTTCTTCTTTTTTAGTATTGTTTTGGCTATTTAGGGTCCCTTAAGATTACAGAAATATAATTGATTTTTGTATGCCTATATTTTAACTTGTGACCTTGCTGAACTCACTTAATAGTTCTATGAGGTTTTTTTAATCAGGTGGGGGGCATTGATCTTGTTATAGATTCCTTGGGATTTTCTTTGGCCAAATCATGACACTTGCAAATAGGGACAGTTATATTTCTTCCCTTCCACTATGACTTTATTTTCTTGCCTTGCTTTATTATACTGTTTAGGTTCTCTGACACTATATTCAATAAGAGGGGTATAAGTTGACATCACTACCTTATTCACAATCTTAGTAACAAAGCAGAAGTCTTTAACCATTCAGTATAATGTTACTTGAAAGTTTTCCATAGATGCTTCTTATCAAATTGAGGAGATACATGGTATAAGGATACCATCTGTCCTTATTTTTTCTAAATGTCAATTGACTTTTTTTTTTACTTTTTAACACTTTTTATCCATTTATGAATTTTTTTAACCTTGAATGGGAGTTGAATTTTGTCAAATGCTTTTTTTTTGGCATTGATTAACAAATATGGTCATGTGGTTTTTTTTTTCTTTAGTTTGCTATTTTGATGGATTACATTGATTATCAAATACTGAACAAGTTTTTGTATCCCGTAAAAAACTTCACTTGGTCATGGTGTACAGTTCTTTCTACATATTGCTGGCTTTTATTTGCTACTATTTTCTTAATAATTTTTCCATCTATATTCATCCATTCATTTTGAGATTTTCCTCATTCATGGTATAACAAGTAATTCTTAAGATTTTATTTATTCATTTGAGAGACAGAGCAAGCAGGGGGACGGGAGAAGAGAGAGGAAAGGAAAGAATCTCAAGCAGACTCCATGCTGAGCATAGAGTCTAATGCATCTCAGCCTAATGCTGAGATTATGACATGAGCCAAAATCAAGAACCAACTACTTAACTAACTGAGCCACCTAGACACTCCTGACAAGTTATTTTTATTTGAAACCCGGACAATTTTTTTTTTTCTTCCAGAATCCAGGGGCACCTTGGTGGCTCAGTCATTAGGTGTTTGCTTTCGGCTCAGGTCATGATCCTGGAGTATGAGGATCCAGTCCCGCACTGAGCTCTCTACTCAGTGGGAAGCCTTCTTCTCCCTCTCTCACTCCCCATGCTTGTGTTCCCTCTCTAGCTGTGTTTCTCTCTGTCAAATAAATAAATAAAATCTTAAAAAAAAAAAGAAAGAGAGAGAGAGAGAAAGAAAGAAAGAGAGAAAGAAAGAAAAGACAAGAAAGAAAGAAAGAAAGAAAGAAAGAAAGAAAGAAAGAAAGAAAAGACAAGAAAGAAAGAAAGAAAAGACAAGAAAAGACAAGAAAAGAAAAAAGAAAAAGAAAAAACAGGGAACTCACCACTGTGTCATTCCTTGGCTCCATATGTCCCTAACTTGAATGTTTTTTCTCTGTATTTTTTAGTCTTCTTATATTTCTTTTATACACAATATTTAGAGTGGGTTTTTTGCCCTTAGTGGTAGCAACAGGAAAAAGTGAATCTACCCCATCTTCTCAGAAATGGGAGTGTCAACCTTCACCTCACATAGATATACCACAATGTGATTATCTATCATGTATTGGGATTTATGTTGTTTACAGTTTTGGGTGTTTATGAACAAAGCTGATATGAAAAATCTTGCACAAATCTTTGTATGGAATATGCTTTTATTTCCTTTGGAGAGTGGAATGACTAGGTCATAATGTAGGTATATGTTTAATTTCTAATGATACTGTTTCAAAGCAGTAGCATAACTTATTTTTTCACTAGTAGTGTATGAGAATTCCACTTGCTCCATATTCCAGATAACACTTGACATAGTCAAAATTTTTTTCCTTTAAATAATTTTATTTATTTAACTTTGCATGTTTATTGAGATATAATTCACTTAAAACATTGTATAAGATGTACACTGTGTTAATTTGATACACCTATAATTGCAAAATTATTAACACCAGAGTGTTAGCTAACACCTTCATCACATCACATAAAATTATCATTTCTTTTTTTATGGTAAGAACATTAAAGATTAGTATTTTTAACTTTAGATATTCCATTACATGTGTGGTTGTATCTCATTGAGATTTTAAAACTGTATTTAATTAATGACTAATGGTATTGGTATTGAACATCTTTCTATGTGCTCATCATTTATCCATATATATTTGATGGTAAAATGTTTGTTCAGATCTGTTGCTAACTTAAAAAATTATATTTTATTCTTATGATGTTTTGACTGTTTATTATATATTCTAGATATAAACCCTTTATTTGATACATGAGTTAGAAGTATTAATTTCCAGTATTTAGTGTGTTTTTATTCTCCTCATGATATCTTTTGAAGAATAAGAGTTCTTAATTTTGATGTATCCCTGTTTATCAATGTTTAATGTATTTTTCCTTCTGTGTCATGTCTAAAATCCATGGCCTAATTCAAGGTCACAAAGATTGTCACTGTTTTCTTCTAGAAATTTTATAATTTTGTTTTACCTTTAGGTCTATGATCAATATTGATGTAATTTTTGTATATGATGAAAAGTGTGGATCAAAGTTCTGTTTATCCTAAATAGTAATCCAGTTGTTCTAGTATCATTTGTTGAAAAGGTCATACTTCTCCTATTGCAATGTCTTTGCACCACTGTCACAAATTAGATCTGTACATATGTATGGGTCTATTTGGGGGAACTCTCTTCTTTTCATTGATCTATTTGTTTATTTTGATACAAACACTACAGTGTCTTGATAACTATTGGCCTATAACAAGTCTTAAAAGAAAGTAATTAAAAAGTCTTCCAACTTTGTTCTTCTTCAAAGTTATTTTGGCTGTTTTAAGTCCTTTACATTCTACTATAAATTTCAGAATGAGCCTGCCAATTTCAAATATAAAGCCTGCTAGGATTTTGATTGCAATCATTCTGAATCTATAGCTAAAACCATGGAGAAGGGATATCTTAACAATGTTGAACTTTTTTAAAGATATTCTTTCATTCATTCATTCATTCATTTGAGAGAGAGAGAGCCTTGCACACTTGAGAGCAAGAGCAAGCCTGGGGGCAGGGGGGAGGGGGCGGGCGGGGTACAGGGACAAGCAGATGCATTGAGTGCAGAGCCTGAGACAGGCCTTAATCCCCAGACTTGAGATCATGACCTGAGCAGAAATCTAGAGTTGCGTATTTACACAACTGAGCCTCCCCAGGGGCCCCAATGTTGAACTTTTTGATACTTGACCTCAGTATATCTCACCATTTATTTGTCTTTTTAAATTTCTTTCAGCAAAATTTTGTTACTTATAATTTATAGGTCCTGTGTATGTTTTATCAGATTTGTCTAAGTATTTCATATTTTTATGCCATTTTAAGAGGCATTTATTTTTAAAGTTTCAGGTTCTACTTTGTCGATAGTACATAGAAATGTAATTGATTTTTATATGCAGTTAACCCTTGAACAACACAGGTTTGAGCTACATAGTCCACTTACACATTGATTTTTTTCAATAAATACATGGGAAAATTTTTGGAGACTGGTGACAATTTGAAAAAACTCACAGATGAACTGTGTAGCCTACAAATACCAAAAGAATCAAGAAAAAGGTATCACTGTAGGGATACAATATATAATACATATAATGTAAAAATATGTATTAATCTACTATTATGTTATTGGCAAGGCTTCCAGTCAACAGTAGGCTTAACAGTAGTTAAGGTGGGAGCCAGGCTGGATTTCAGAATTGCCATGGACCAGTCATTAATAGTACTTCCTGTTATTGAACAGAAGTATCTGTTGATCATCAATGAATGCTGAGGAGTGGGAAGGGGGACAGATAACTTGTTTTTTAGTTCATAGATCTCCACAGCAAGAGGAATCATACTTAAAGAGATGCAATCAAGGAGCCTCAGCATACCTAGACCAAATGCAGATCATGAGATACTGGACTTTGAGTCTGATACCATAACAGGATGAAGCTTGGTATATGTGTGTGGTGTGGTGGTGGTGGGGAGTCTTAGAAAAGGATGAGTGTATTTTGTTTATAGGAGGGATCTAAATATTTGTGGTCAGTGAGCACACTGTGATATATTAAATATGGTTATGTCCCCCCAGAAAGCCCGATGTGGGGCTTGATCCCCGGTCTCCAGGATCATGACCTGAGCTGAAGGCAGTCGCTTAAGCAACTGAGCTACCCAGGCGCCCCGCATCCCACAACTTTTAATTTGTAGTATTATCATTTTTATCTAGTTCAAAGACTTTTATGATTTTACTGTTGATTTCTTCTTTGATTTATGATGCACTATGTAGAAGTAGGTTATTTAATTTTCAAATATTTAGGGATTTCCCTGGTATCTCTCTGTTATTTATTTCTAATTTAATTCCATTGTGGTCAGAAAACCTATTTTCTTTGACTTGATGCTTTTAAATTTATCAAAGATTTGTTTTATGCAGTCTATCTTGGTAAATAATCCTGTGCACTTGAGAAAAATGCATATTCTGCTATTGCTGGATAGAGTGTTTTGTAATTATCAATGAGGTCAAATTAATTGTGTTTAAGTCTACTAGATCCTTGCTGATTTTTTGTCTGCTTGTTTTAATTATTGAGAGAAGGATAGTGACACTCTGGCCATAATTGTGGATTTGTCTATTTCTCCTGTTGGTTCTATCATTTTTCTCTTCATATTTTTTGAAGCTCCATTATTAAGTACTTAAGCATTTAGAATTTTTATGTTCTATTAATGAATTCACTATTTCATCATTATGAAATGACTGCTCTTTATTCTTGTTAACATTATTTACACTGAAATAGACTTGTCCTATATTTAATATACCCACTACAATTTTGTGTTGAATTGCATTAGTAACATATATCTTTTTCCATCTTTTTGTTTTTAGTGGATTTTATCTTTATATTAAAGTATTTTGGGGGGGGCACCTGGATGGCTGAGTCATTGAGCATCTGCCTTCTGGGTCATGATCCCTGAGTCCTGAGATCAAGCCCCACATCAGGCTCCCTGCTCAGCAGGTGGCCTGCTTCTCCCTCTCTCACTGCCCCTGCATGTGTTCCCTCTCTAGCTATGTTTCTCTCCATCAAAGAAATAACTAAAATCTTTTAAAAATAAAAAATAAAGTGTGCTTTTTGTAGGCAACATAGAGTCAGTCTTCTTTTTTTTTTTTTAATTGACTGACAATCTCAGCTTTTTAATTAGGATATTTGGGGTATTTATGTTTAAAGTATTATTGATATTATTTGGTTTAAATTGACCTTCTTACTATTTATTTTCTATTTGTTTCATCTGTCCTCTTTTCATTCCTTTTCCTCCTTCTTTTGGATTAAATGATAATTTGTATGGTTCTACTTTTCTTCCTTTTTATTTACTAGCTATAAGTCTTTGTTGTGTTATTTTAGAGGTTGCCTTAGGGTTTGTAATATATATATTTAATATTTCACAATATATATTTAATATTTCACAATCTACCTACTAGTAATACTATACCACTTAAAATATAATTAAAAATTTTTCACAATATCATTTCATTTCTCCCAATGGCCCTTTATACTACTTGTATAATATATTTTACTTTTGAATGTATTATAAAACCCACACACTACACTGGTATTATTTTTGGTTTAAGCAGTTGATTACCTTTTAAATAGACTTAAGTAATAAGAAAAAATTCCTTATATTTACCCATTGTTAACATTTCCAATGCTTTTTACCCTTTTCTGTAGATTCAAATTTTTTTTTTTTTATTTGACCGAGAGAAACACAGCCAGAGAGGGAACACAAGCAGGGGGAGTGAGAGAGGGAGAAGCAGGCCTCCCGCCGAGCAGGGAGCCCTATGTGGGACTCGATCGCTTAACCAACTGAGCCACCCAGGCGTCCCTACAATTTCTTTAAGAACTGAGAGTAGAACCTAGGATTCTAGAATCAGATTCTTGTAATCTTTGTACTATATGAGGCTGTGGCACTGCTATTTTAAGAATAGAATTATGCTCCCAGTTATTTAGGGAATTTTGAAATTTTATTCTTTAGGTCTTTAGAATATAAAATTTTGTGAGTGAGATTGAATTATCAAGTGAAATCTATTGAATCCATACTATGGGAAGGAGAAACCCATTTGCATTCATTTACCTGTTTATTTATCTAGTAAATAAATATGAAGTACCTATCATGTACAAAGGTTTGAGAAACTAACAGTTGTGACATAGTTGGGGATGAATTTATGTATGTTTATAATTTCTGATTTTCTTTCCCCATTTCTACCTTATTAAGCTCTAGAGATAGTTCAAATTTAGATCTTAGCTAAGGCCTCTTTGAAGTAATTTTATGCTTACTTCTTTAAATATAAGGAAATGAACTTCTGATTGACATAAAGAAAAATATGACAACATAAAAATTATTTTATGAGAATCTATGAAAAGACTTATTTAAAGATGACTTAGGTTTTGTCTTTCCTTGAAGGTATATAAAACAAAAGGACTAGCATGTCCTTTTCACACTTTAAAACCTATTTGTGTCCACTTTGTAATCTATTTTTATGGCTGTGATTATTTTTTCTCTCTTGTTTAGGTTGTATTTAATAATACTTTGGCTTTGATAGGCAGGATAGAAGAGGCTGCTGCCGAATGAATTAACTTGTCCCAATGCAGGCCTATACCACTTAAGAGGTTTTAAGAAAGGGAAATCTCACTTTGAAGTTTATTATGTTGGGTGCATACACACACAGAGAATAAATTCTAACTCACCAGTTGAGATCTTGAGACATGTAAACAACCATGATGAACTCTCCTAGGTTTACAGAGTAGGGAGAACTACCCTTCTCCCATGTATTAGCAGAAGTAGCAGATGGCAGCTTTTTCATCTAATAATTCCCAGATGGTATGTAGCTATGCCCTGTGGTGCAGGAAGAAGGAAACTGAGTTGATCGTGTATTTTCTACATTTAAGTTTTTCTTACCTGATTGAAATTTGTCTGTACTATTGGTCATATGTCCATGTTAGAAGAACTTAAAGAATGTGACCAGAACCTTACTGTAGCTGTAGGAAGTACTGATTTTAATTCCATACAGTTTTAGCATATTTTACCAGCTAGTAACTTTCTAATCTAAGCATACTCATAACTTACTGTTTGTATTCTGAGCCATGGTATCTTTTAGCACCATGCTCTGATCCATTCTAAAACCTCTTTTAGGGGCGCCTGGGTGGCTCAGTTGGTTAAGCCACTGCCTTCAGCTCAGGTCATGATCCTGGAGATACCACATCGGGCTCCCTGCTCAGCGGGAAGCCTGCTTCTCCCTTTCTCACTCCCCCTGCTTGTGTTTCCTCTCTAGCTGTGTTTCTTGCTGTCAAATAAATAAAATCCTTAAAAAAAAAAACCTCTTTTATCCAGCACATTTGAAGAATAATAAAATGTCTAGGAAACTGAATAATCCTCTGAGAAGCAGATTTTTTAATTGAAAATTTTAAAACAAACTTTTCATATATATATTTGATTTTGAATAGTATTCTAAATATGATTTAACTTTTTCTATTAGAGACATCGGTTATAATACATGTATAGCTGATGCTGTGGAAACAAATGTGACTAAAGGCAGAATGCATCTTTACCTGAGAGATAATTCTAGAACAAAAGATCAATGAAATTTTAAAAAGAAGCTGTAAATAACTATCCTTTTAATTACCAGATTATAAAGACTCACTGGGAATGAAGCACCTAGAATTATTACCAAAACCAGATTATAGCAACATTAATCTGACATGTTTCAGTGGATTCAAAAATCATTAGGATCTTAGATCATAATTAGATATTAAAATATTTCTTTTCTTGACTGTATTTGACTGGTAGGTTGAGGATTCTTAGAGTAAATATATAATAACTTTAATGTGTAGAGATAATATATGATATATGAGAGGCTGCTTTGCCATTGGCAAAGCTTTCTGGGCTGGTTTATGTAAAAACTGACCATTTATTTCATTGTTCCATTTCATGCTTAGTACTTCTGCTTCACAGGCTGGCCACAGCCTTTCTCCTCAAAAGGAAATCATTTGTCTTATAGATATATCATTATGATTCTTACTGGTTCATTTTTTAAATGCATATAAATGTCACACAGGTCACAGAGGCAACGTGCCATTTAAGAAATAATGTAAACTTCAATAAATGATGTTGGGAAAATTAGATATTCACATACCCAAAAAAAATGAATTGAACCTTAATTTATACTATAATTAAAAATTAACTCAATATAGGTCAAAGACCTAAACACAAGAAACCAAAACTATAAAATTCTGAGAAGAAATCATAAAGGAAAATCTTCATGACATTGGATTTAGCAATGATTTCTTATATTTGGTACTAAAAGCAAAGGCAACAGAACTTAGTACTTCTGGGGAAGATGGCGGAGTAGGAGGACCCTAGGCTCACCTCAATCCACATACACAATTAGATAATGTTCACATCAGCATTATACCAATGAAAATGACCTTAAAAATGGCAGAATAAACTCCACAACTAAATGTAAAGAAGAGGTCACATCAAAGACTTTGGAGCGGTTGGATGTAGTTTGAAACTAAATGGACTTGGGGGACTGTCCTCAAGAAGGAGTGATGTGGAACAGAAATGGAACAGAAATCAAAGAGAAACAGATCCCACACTAGGGAGCCCAAAAGGCGAAGATGAATCTCCACTAAGATTTTCTGTGACAATTGTAGGGTCATAGGGTAGCTCTATTTTTAATTTTGTGCGGCATCTCCACACTGTTTTTCCAAAGTGGCTACCCCAACTTGCATTCCCACCAACAGTGTAAGAGGGTTCCCCTTTCTCCACATCCTCTCCAACACTTGTTGTTTCCTGTCCTGTTAATTTTGGCCATTCTGACTGGTGTAAGGTGGTATCTCAGTGTGGTTTTGATTTGAATTTCCCTGATGGCTAATGATGATGAGTATTTTTTCGTGTGTGGTTTCACCTACTTGTGTGGCATAAAGAGTAACACAGAGAACATTAAGAGAAGGAAAGGAAATGTGAACTGAGGTAAATCGGAGAGGGAGACGAAGCATGAGAGACTCTGGACTCTGAGAAACAAACTGAGGGTTTGGAAGGGAGGGGTGGGGGATGGGTGACCTGGTGCTGGGTATGAAGGAGGGCACGGATTGCATGGAGCAGTGCATGTGGTGCATGA
Organism: Spilogale gracilis; assembly: GCA_004023965.1. Lineage (NCBI taxonomy): Eukaryota > Metazoa > Chordata > Mammalia > Carnivora > Mephitidae > Spilogale > Spilogale gracilis. The sequence continues at coordinate 18,270 of PITA01017197.1, read as the reverse complement.
ACAATGAGTCTTGGAACACTGAAAAAATAGAATAAAATAAATTATTTTTTTAAAAAAGATTTTCTATGACAACCAGAGGGGTCAAATTTTGTGATCTCATACAACTAGCAGGACATAATACCTGGAATTTTTTTTAAAAAATCAGCAGGCTCAGCTCTGACAGAGGTGGTAGAGACAACACAATAAATGGCCAATAGAGATACAGCATAGAAGCAGCACTTTGAAAAGCACCTGGGCTGTACTGGAGGGAGAGTTATTTCTAATCCCAGAACTGTCCCAGAGGGACAAAAATTGCTAAGGAACTACTCCAGGAACAAAGGAACTGGCAGGTACCATTTCCCTCCTTCTCCAACCAGTGTAAACACATAATCACCAGCAAGACTTGCTACCTATGCTTTTAGAACTGTTTGGGTGGCTCAGTTGGTTAAGCGACTGCCTTTGGCTCAGGTCGTAAACCCGGAGACCCAGGATCGAGTCCCACATCAGGCTCCCTGCTTGGCGGGAAGCCTGCTTCTCCCTCTCTCACTTCCCTTGCTTGTGTTCCCTCCCTAGCTGTGTTTCTCTCTGTCAAATAAATAAATAAAATCTTAAAAAAAAAAAACAAAAAAAGAACTGTTGCCCCACCCCCTACACTGTGCTTCTACCAATCCACCCTTCACACCACACCTCAGCCCCAGAGCTGCATGGCCAGTCCTGCAGAGGATAAGGGCACTCAAAACTTACTGACACCACCACTTTACTATGCTAACCTCCCGCTTCCAGGGCTCCATCCTCCTGATAGGCCACCTCAGTCCTGGAGCTGCAGAGCCCCCATCCACAGAGGAGGGGTGCAAAGCTTGCTAGTACCACCACCCTATTGCCCTGCCCACCCCTGCTGTGCTTCTGTGGACCCACCCCCTCTAATACACTCTTGGCAGCCCCTAAATAGTCAGTATTGCTCCGAAATGACTCCTGTCTCCAGAAAAAGGAAAGATAACCACACATACCACTCGGACACAGGACTCATTGAGCTGAGATAGTAGACAACTGGTCGGACTGCAGGCACCACCCACCAATGACACAGGGAATGTACCTGGCAGTATGTTGCTACTGCTTCTCTAGCAAACACCTGGACTGACCCAATTCAAGCCCAAGGCGTCCCCCGCCTCGCCCATTAACACCACAGGAACCAAACACTGCCTATGGCAAAGGAGCCATTATAAATGACTACACTGAAGAAAAAAGCACCAAGCACAATGCCGGGCACATGGATCACACATAGGAGACACCACTGAAGCATCAGGATCTGGTGAACATAGGACAGAGTGGCAGGACACTAAAAGACCTCTTCTTCATAAGGCCATTACTTTGTGCAGGAGTCATAGCTGTCCTTCCTAACACAGAGAAACTGACAGGCAGAAAAAAAGAGGAGGTAGAAAAATTGTCCCAAATGAAAGAACAGGACAAAATTATAGAAAAGACCTAAGAGAAACGGGGATTAGTTATATGCCCAACAGAGAATTCAGAGTAATAATCATTAAGATATTCACTGGACTTAAGAAAAGAGTAGAGTACATCTATATGACCCTTAACAATGAGATTTAAAAAAGAACCCAATCAGATTTGAAGAGCACAATAAATGAAATTTAAAAATACACTAGATGGAATAAATAGTAGACTAGACAAAGCAGAAAAAGTAATCAGCAACCAGGTAACTAATCAGTTACCTGGCAGAGTAACAGAAAGTAATTAAGGTCAGCAGGTAAGAGGAAAAAAAATAATGCAATATGAGAATGGAATTAGGAAACTCCATGACACTAGCAAACATAAAACATTTACATTACAGGGATCATAGAAAGAAAAAATAAAGAAAAGAAAATGTATTTGAAGAAGTAATAAAACTGAAAACTTCCCAAATCTGGGGAAGAAAATAGAAATCCAAATCCAGAAGGCACAGAGATCCCACAATAAAATCCATCCAAGGGGTTCCAGACCAAGAAACACAGAAATTAAGATGGCAAAAAGTAGTAATAGAGAATTTTATTTATTTTTTTAAATATTCTATTTATTTATTTGATAGAGATACAGTGAGAGAGAGAACATAAGCAGGAGTAGTGAAAGAGGGAGAAGCAAGTTCCTCATGGAGAAGGGAACCCAATGCGGGACTCGATCCCAGGACCCTGGGATCATGACCTGAACCAAAGGCAGACACCCACCAACTGAGCCACCCATGTGCCCAAGAGAGAATTTTAAAACCAGCAAGAGAAAAGAAAGCAGTTATATACAAGAGAAACCCTATAAAGCTATGAGCTGATTATTCAGAAAAATAGTTGATGGGCCAGAAAGGAGTAGCATAATATATTCAAAGTGCTGAAATTTAAAAAAAAAAAAAAAAAAAGCCTGAAGCCAAGAATACTTTATCCAGTAAGGCTACCAGCAGAACAGAAAGACAGAGTTTCCCAAACAAAAAAAAATTAAAAGAATTCACTGCTACTAAACCAGCCCTACAAGAAATGTTAAAGAGGACTCTGAGTGGAAAGGGAAGACCATAAGCAGAAGTAAGGAAAGTAGAATGCACAAAAACAGTAAAAATAAGTGTATCAATAAAAACCAGGCAAGTGACTCACACAATAAACCGACGATACAATATACCTAAATGTGAGGAGGAAAGGAATAAAGAATGGGTTGAAACTTAAGTGACCAGCAACTCAACATAGATTGCTATATCCAGAAGATGTTATATACAAACCAAATGGTAACCAAAAACCAAAAACCAGTACTATATATGCAAAAAATAAAGAGAAAGGAATCCAAGTATATCACTTTTAAAAGCCAAGTCAACATGAGAGAAGAAGCAAAGGAAAGGAGTAAAGAAAAACTACAATACAACCATAAAACAAGCAACAAAATGGCAATAAAATATACATATCAATACTTACTTTGAATATAAATTGACTAAACACTCCAATCAAAAGACATATGGTGAAGGAATGGACAAAAAAAGCAAGACCTGGGATGCCTGAGTGGTTCAGCCATTAAGTAGCTGCCCTCAGGACTTGATCCCAGGGTCCTGCTTGCTGCTCCCTCAGCTTGTGTTCTCTCTGTGTGTCAAGTAAATAAATAAAATCTTTTAAAAAAAAATTTTTAAAGCAAGACCCATCTATATGCTTCCTACAAGAGGCATATTTCAGAACTAAACCCACGTATAGATTGAGAGTGAAGATATAGAGAAGAATTTCCTTCTGGAAGTGAAATGAAAGTGAAAAGAAAACCTGAACAGCAATACTCAAACAGACAAAATAGGTTTTAAAACAAAGACTGTAACAAGAAACTAAGAAGGTCACTATATAATCATTAAGGGGACAATCCAACAAGAAGATATAATAATTGTAAATATTTATGCACCCAATATGAGAGAACCCAAATACTGAAGACAAATAACCTCAAATATAAAGGAACTAATCAATAATAATACAATAATATTACTGCATTTACTTTAACTTGCCACTTAATTCAATGGACAGATCAACCAAAAAGGAAATTAACAAGGAAATGGTGGCTTTGAGTGATATACTGGACCACCCGGATTTAACAGATTTATTTAGAACATTCCATCCTAAAATAGCAGAATACACATTCTTGTCAAATGCACATGAACAATTCTTCAGAATAGATCACATGTTAGGACCACAAAACAAGTCTCAACAAAAATATCAGTCATTTTATGCATCTTTTTAATCACAACACTAAGAAACTAGAAGTCAACCACAGAAAAATATCAGGAAAGTGTGCAAATACATAGAGATTAAATAACATGCCATTAAACAATGAATGGGTCAACCAAGAAATCAAAGAGGAAATCTAAAATATAAATTGGAGGAATTAGGGGAAATCGGAGGGGTAAACAAATCATGAGAGACTGTGGACTCCGAGAAATAAACTGAGGGTTTCATAGGGGAGGGGGGTGGGGGGATGTTTGAGTTTTGTGGTGGGTGTTAAGGAGGGCATCTATTGCAAGGAGCACAGGATGTTGTATATAAACAATGAATCTTGGAACACTGCATCAAAAACAAATGATGTATTGTATGGTAACTAACATAACACAATAAAAAATTTAGAAAATCTTTTAAAGTAACTTAGGCAAATAAAATTTTCCTTTGAATTTCAAAAAATATATATAAATGTATAATATATATCATATATATTATATATATCATATATATATGGGGGGGAGAGATGAAAACACAGTGGTCCAAAATTTTGGGGATGCAGCAAAAGCTGTTCTAAGAGGGAACTTCACATCAATACAGCCTTTCTCAAAAAGCAAGAAAAAATCCCAAATAAACAACCTAACCTTACACCTACAAAGGCTAGAAAAAGAATATTAATAATAAAAAAGTAGAAGGAGGAAATAACAAACATTAGAAGCAAAGTAAATAGGAAATATGAAACTAAAAAAGAAGAAGAACAACAACAACAGATTGATAAAACTAGGAGCTGGTTCTTTGAAAAGAAACTGATAAACTGCTAGCCAGATTCTCTCTCTCACACACACACACACACACGAGAGAGAGAGAGAGAGAGAGAGAGAGAGAGAGAGGGAGAATTCAAACAAAATCAGAAATGTAAGAGGAGAAATAACAACTGACAACAGAATTTTAGGAGGGTATTATGAAAGATTATATGCCAACAAATTGGACAACTTACAAGAAATGAATAAATGCCTAGAAACATATACCTCCAAAATTGAATCAGGAAGAAACAGGAAATTTGGGCAGACCAATTATTGAATTAGTAATAAAAAAAACTCCCAAAATACAGAAGTTCAGGATCAGATGGCTTCACAGGTGAATTCCACCAAACATTTAAAGAAGAGTTAATACCTATTCCCAAATTATTCCAAATAACAGAAGAGGAAGGAAAACTTCCAAATTCATTCTACAAGGCCAGCATTACCCTGAAACCAAAATCAGATAATGCCACCATAAAAGAGAACTATAAGCCAGTATCTCTGATGAACATAGATGCAAAAATCATTGACAAAATAGCAGCAAATCAAATCCAACAATACATTTAAAAGATCATTCACCACAATCAAGTGGATTACTTTTTTTTTTAATTGTTACTAAAAATTTTTTTTCCAGTGTTCCAAGATTCATTCCCCATTCCCCACACCCAGTGCTCCACGCTTTAGGTGTCCCCAGTACCCACCACCAGGCTCTCCCATCCCTCCACCCTCCTCCCTCCAAGTCCCTCAGCTCGTTTCTGTGTCCAAAGTCTCTGTTGTTTCGTTTCCCTCCCTGGATTACCCTAGTTCCCATTTACTTTCCTTCTCGAGATGCAAGGTGGTTCACTAGTCACCAATCAATGTGATACATCAATGCAATCGGAGAAAGGATAAAAACCTTAAGATCATTTCAATAGATGCATAAAAACATTTGACAAAGTACAACGTCCATTTGTGATTTAAAAAACCCTCAACAAAGGTTTAGAGGGAATAACTATATTTAGAGGGAATATACCTCAACATAATAAATTTATTTATTTAAAAACCCACAGCTAACACCACACTCAATAGGGAAAAACTGAAAGCTTTCCCTCTAAGGTCATGAATGAGACAGGATGTCCACTCTAAACACTTGTATTTAACCTACTACTGGAAGTCCTACTCACAGCAATCAGACAATAAAAAGGAATAGGGACACCTGAGTGGCTCAGTTGGTTAAGCGACTGCTTTCCGCTCAGGTCATGATCCTGGAGACTCGAGAAAGAGCCCCACATCAGGCTCCCTGCTCTGCGGGAGGCCTGCTTCTCCCTCTCTCAGTCCCTCTGCTTGTGTTCCCTCTCTAGCTGTGTTTCTCTCTGTCAATTAAATAAATAAAAATTAAAAAAAAAAAGAAAAGGAATAAAGGGCATTGATTAGTAAGGAAGAAAGAAAACTCTCACAAATAACATGATACTCTGTTTAGAAAACCCCAAAGACTCCAACAAAAAACTGCTAAAACTAAAAAATTAATTTAGTAAGGTTGAAGAATACAAAATCAATGTACAGAAATCCATTGCATTTCTATCCACTAATGAAGCAACAGAAAAAGAAATTAAGACAGCAATCTCATTTACAAATTACACTAAAAATATAAAAATAACTAGGAAAAAAAAACCTAACCAAAGAGGAGAAAAACCTGTCTAGAAACCACAGAACACTGATGAAAGAAATTGAAGATGACAGAAACAAATGGCAAAATATTCTATGCTCATGGATTGGAACAAATATTGTTAAAATGTCCATAGTACTCATACAATTTGCAATCTACAGATTTAATGCAATCCTGATCCAAATAACAACAGCATTTCTCACAGAACTAGAACAAATAATCTTAAAATTCATTTGGATCCACAGAAGATCCTCAATAGCCAACACAATCTCAAAAAAGAAAAATAAAGCTGACAGTATCATAACTCTGGATTTCAAGTTATACTACAAAGCTGCAGTATTCAAAACAGTATGCTACTAGCACAGAAATAGACACATAGATCAATAGAACAGGACAGAAAATCCAGGAACAAACCCACAATCATATGGGCAATATTTGACAAAGAAAGCAATAATATGCAATGGGAAAAAGACAGTCTCTTCAACAAATGGTGGTGGGAAAACTGGACAACAACATGCAAAAGAAAGAAACTGAACTACTTTCTTACACCCTATACAAAAATTAGCTTAAAATGGATTAAAGACCTAAATGTGAGATCTGAAACCATTAAAATCCTGGAAGATTGCCTATGCTATCTTCCTTGCTGACATCAGCCACAGCAACATTTTTCTAGATATATCTTCTGAAGCTAGGAAAACAAAAGCAAATATAAACTATTAGGACTATATTAAGATAAAAAGCTTCTGCACAGCAAAGGAAACAATCAACAAAACCAAAAGACAACCTATGGAATAGGAGAAGATATTTGCAAATGACATATCCAATAAAGGGTTAGTACCAAAATACATGTTACAAAACTCAACTCCAAAAAAAAAAGAGCCATCAATTGAAAAATGGGCAGAAGACAAGAACAGACATTTCACCAAAGAAGACATCCAGATGGCCAACATACACATGAAAACATGCTTATCAGCATTCATCATCAGGAAAATGCAAATCAAAATGAGCTATCACTTCACACCTGTCGGAATGGCTAGCAACATGGACTGGACTGGAAGAGATTATGCTGAGTGAAATAAGCCAAGAAGAGAAAGCCAAGTATCCCATGGTTTCACTTACTTGCGGTGCATGAGGGGTAACCTGGAGGACAGTAGGAGAAGGAAAGTAAATGGGAACTAGGGTAATCCAGGGAGAGAGACGAAACAACAGAGACTTTGGACACAGAAACAAACTGAGGGACTTGGAAGGAGAGGGGTAGAGGGATGGGAGAGCCTGGTGGTGGGTACTGGGGACACCTAAAGCATGGAGCACTGCGTGTGGGGAATGGGGA